>NQII01000598.1:743855-758954 GCA_002778355.1 Clitarchus hookeri
GGGGGGGGCCTTCGACATCCTTTGAGCGAAGGGTCTTTGTGTTGTTCTGAGCGCTTTTAAACTGGGGACGCAATACTTCAGAGCGCAACGATCCTGTTGTTCAATCTGTGCTATGATGGTTTACCTTGCCATTATTTGTTACTGTTGTGAATAGACCGATGGGAAAATCGTCTGGAAAGCCAAAACACCACCGTCTTCTTGCACTACCATTTAACTAGCAGCTCGGTACTGGTGACAATAAACATTATCGATGAGGTATGTGACAAATCATGGGAATTGCGGTCACATTGTGCAACTAACATTAAGTGTGCCGAATAAAATATGAAATCAAAATATACTTTTTAGTGTCAGAGAATAAGGAGAAAGAATAATATTTAAAGACAAAAATAATACTGCAGTGTTTTAAATTTTCAATAAAGCAATTGTTTGTTACTGCAATAAAGAATATTTTAATTTCTCTTGATAAGATTTAACAAAAAGGTCTTTATGTTTCAACGGCGGCTTAAGATAAAAAGTTCACCTCCTTAGCGTCGGTTAACTTCGATATTACGGCAATGTAACCAGCAATTTTGACATGTCTCTGTTGAAATAGGTGTTATATGTAAATTAAACTTAATTTTAGTTAGAATCATATTCTAGAACTGTCACTAAAATTTGTATTCACTTAGAAAATGTAGTAGAATACCATATATCTTATAAGGAATCTGTTTCGTTTTTGGTTTTAATGTTAAGATTGTCAATTACGGTAGAATATGGCAGGAGATAAGGTAGGATAAATTGCGTCATATAGTGTCACGCCCATTTTCTTCCCAAAGAGGCGTCTTTTGTGAGACGTTGTAAAAGGGTGAGGCTTGCAGTCCTGCGAGGGGTGCACCCCTCCACACAACCTTGCTACGCCCACGATAGGGAACACTGCTGGGTTATTAAATATTTAAAATGTACAACATAAAGATTACCACTACCACAACACTGTTTAGAAATTCTGCATGTGGTACAGATGTGAGTATGTAGAAGTTTCGTTAAAATCGAATGCAAGGGACGCCCAGAACCAAGGGGTAACATCCGCTTTTATCTGGCATAGGAAGACCGTACTGGTCGGTTGGTCTCCCGCGAGTTGAGACGGCGAGGCCCGGGGAAGCCTGGGTGTCGGGGTTGTTTGCCATGGACGCCGAGCGAGGGAGATGCGCCTCGCGGAGAGCCTTCGACTGAGAGTTCCAACTAATCTGATCGCTTGTTTGCCGCCGGCCGCGAGTGAGCTCGTTAGCGGCCAGCTGCCGGGTAACGAGGCACGCCCCCGATATCAAGCCGCGAATGCTGTTTGACCTGGAATAATTTCGCGGACGGATAAATAGCGGAAAAACTCGCGAATTTCTAGGCGGACATCAAAAGCAACATTGCTGTTTTATTTATTGTTATTTCCACTAAACCGCCCATATCAGAAAAAAGCAAATTTTTTTGAGATAACAGAGAAGGTGATAAGATAGAAGCGTAGGTTCACTGCAAACACAGTGTCACGCCATACCAACGAAAGGTGGCTGTCACATAATATTTGTGGTGTTGGTGTTTAATTAATGTGTTTATGTTACTAATAACATCGTGTTTTTTTCCACAGGGTACTGTATAATGTACGTACATAGGATTGATGTTTCGTTGTAAAACTTGTACATTTTATTTTTCTATGGTCACTTAATACAGTTAGTTATTATTTTAAACTGTAGTAGTGTTCGTAAGCGCTCTTGATTTTGGCCACTGGATAACCGGGAAAAAATCTTTGCAGTTTAGATGTTAAATTTATTTTGTCTAAGACTCTACACTGCGCTAGTATGATATCCTGTAAACCTTGGTAAATATTTTGTCCTTTCGAATTAACTGTGACACAATAATTGGCTGCAATTCCATTATAAACCATTAAAATTATCGTCCCCACTTTAAATTCCCACACATAAATAATAATCGGATGGAGAATTTTGAGATAAGAGGTTTGGACGGCTCTTAACATCTATGGTCATGATAGCCAATGAGGGTGATGTCAGGTGGACGTGCTGCAGCCCCGGATTGCAAGGGCGGGGGGAAATAGGAGATCCCGAGAAAACCAGCATCATCGTCCCGCACGATTACCACTTGCGACAATCCGGGAGTGACCCCACCGGGGAATCGAATCCGGAATGTCTTGGTGGGAGGCCCTAGCAGCTACACCACGGCGCCCCCTAGTAGGGGGTGGGCCTGTAGTAACAAACCAAAGCGAAGCGGGAGTCCGTATGCGCTTGTTTAACCTGAGTTTGTTTTGGAATGAATCCCTAGATTGGTGAAGCGGTTGAGTGAGAGAGAGATGGGGAAATGGGGTTTCCCCGAGAAAACCCGCCACGGCAACGTCCGCCGCGTTTCTCCCGTATTTAAAACTCGGGTTTGGCGATGCTCGGAATCGAACTCAGGTCGCTGTGGCGTGAGACGAGTGATCACAACACTATGGCAGTGTGGTCCCACATTCATACGTAACAAAAACTGTTTTGTTATGAAACTTGCGATGAAATACAGGACCTACTATACGTCTTACAACAGTTTTTTTGCAAGGGCAAAATCTCAAACTACGGCTGCATTGGATACATTCGGTATTTGTAAGAATATGCGAAGGTAGAGTTTTAAATCGCACAGATTTTCACAGAAAGGCTTCAAGCGACGGGAACTCCTTATTGTAGTGAACTCCGAACCACGTGAGTACCAACTCGACGTTCATAAATCGTAAGCAATTTTGGGGATGGAAATCGAACACACGACCCTCGCCACATGAGCGTGACTTCTAAGCGACCATGGCCACCGAGGGCCCCTATTCGAAAATAAATGTTAATCTGTTAAATAAGATATGTGAGTTGACACAGGACTGGTACGTTTAGTAGAATTTTACATTGCGGTGTTTCAAGAGACACTATAAAAAATGGTGAAAATAAACCGAAATTGACAGTGTGATTTTCCACATGTATAACTGTAAATAACAAAATTTGTAATTTATAAATATCCCATTTGCATCTGTAAAATTACATACGACATAGTGTGTTATATTAAATATGTTGTGAGTATTAAAAAATGAATGACCTTGTGTAAAAATAAAGTAGGCATGTTTAAATCACAGCTTAATTACGAATATAAAAATTTATAAGATCTTGAGGGTAATTTTAACCGTGGCACATTATTTCACCTCACAATGGTGGCATATATCAACAGAACAGTCACTTCTAAATAATTGCACCAATGTCTGAGTATAATATCGTTAATATGTAGTAGTTGTATTATACGAGTTGCATTATTGTACCTCGTCATCAACTATTTAAGAGGAAAGTTTGCTCAAATCAACTATTTCGTTATGAATATAAAACATACCATATGAAATTGTAATCGTTCAATTAAAAATGTTGAATAATTTCAAGATATAAAATTAAAATAAGTAGTTATTTCTCTCTTTCTGTTGTGTAAACTGGTAAATAAATACGCCAAGTAGTGTAAAATAAAAAAAATCTCTTCTTTTATATGTGTAAACACATGGATTCTATTACACAAATATTGTCCACTCCCCCCTGATGGTTGCATATTATTGTGTTAAAGATAGCTAGTTATTTTATAACTAAACCACTGTTTGTGTAAATTGAGTGAACATATTGCGGCAATTTAACAAATGTCGTGTAATTTCACCTCACAACGGCTGCCTAAATGTACACAATAGTCACGTCTAAATCGCGTAATTACTGGCTGCATATATTCTCATTCAAGTGTAGTAGATATATGTATTAAACATGGTGCGTCTATTCACAATGTCATTGTTCTTTTAAATGTACAAAATGTGTAATTATTTTAAGTGTTCGCTTATAACGAAATTACAAGCCTAACGTTTGCATGAAACTACAGCTTCACGCCACTCTGTTGAACTGAATTTACAACAAATTGCAATTGTTTGTGATGTTTATTTTACAGAGTGAATTAACCACATAACTGAAATTCAAAATGTTTGTCATTTTATCATTTTTAATTGTCAGATGCTACCAAAATGGTAACATAGTTTATATCTGGCGTTTCACGGAACTTTAACTTCAAACATGCAGCTTATCCTTGCAATATAACTAGTGGCACTAATAAACATCAATATTCATTTATTTTAAATTTTGCTAAATTTTCTAACATTATGGCTTTAATGGCTGCATGAAACTTTATGAAATGGCAATAATCAGTTTATACATTATGCGTATTTTACTACTCTATATCTGGCGATGCTTGCATTAATTACCTAGCAAGGTGGCTCACTGGCACACTTCTAGGTTCGCATTCGGAAGAACCAGGTTTCAATTCTCGGTCCAACCATCCTGTTTTAATTTTCCATGTTTTCTCGAAATCACACTAAGTTAATTCTGGGATGGATCCTTAATAAAGGCCATTGCCGGTTCCTGCCCAGTTCCTACTTGTCCGGGCCACTTGCTGCGTCTCTAATGACCTCGCTGTTGACGAGACGTTTACGTGCATTTCACCCCTTCACTAGCAATGTTTATAAACACGTCTCGTTTCTATTAACTACGTATCATTTACATACGCGCTTGAATTTAAATAACCTCTATGGACAGAAATAATTAAACCATATATGAGTTTTCCCCTGGAAACGTACATTTATTTCAACGGAATCTGAGAGCCCGCGCAAAGAGGAATTTAGTGTTATATCATATGCAATGGGAAGTAACACAGAAACGCTAAGACATAATGTGCATAAAATATTAAGTTAAGTGGGCCGGTAGCATGAAGCAGTAGACCTGTACTCACAGCTGTAAGCAAGCAACACGCACCGTGACTCATCCTGGTGGTACCGCTTCCTAATAGCAGCGTAGTGTTTACCTTAATGTGACAAGGGGCAAGGAATGCGATATTAAACAGTGGAGAGCACCGCAGCGGGGGGAAAATGGGTAAAGTTATTGCAAGTCTGATATTAATACATTATATATCATTCAGATACAAAATTAATTAAGAAAATTTGTTTCCTTGTCATTAACTGTAATAAGTAACGAGTGCGTACCGATGCACAGCAAAAATAGAACAAACCCACCTAAAGAGTAATGCAATCGCATCGGCATGCATAATACAAAATGCCTAGTATAAAAGACCACAGTCATGATTGAAGAACTACACTTTAGGATTATTGACAGCATCTGCTCGATGGGTTTACCAACGACAGCAATACACATCTGTAAACACACATGTAGAGAGCGACGACAGTTTTGAAGGATTCCTGGCGTAATGCCTCTGCAAGCTGTTACAATGTGTTCCTACTGTCTTCTGGCATCGTAGGAACCGTGTTTCACACCTTATCTTTCAGTGTTCCCCACAGAGAAATAAAGAGGTGTGAGGTCAGGGAAGCGAGCTGGCCATCTTACACATAACACCACGCCCTAGCCACCAGTTCGCAAACGTTTCATTTACACTTTTCTTGCCTTTAAAGCAAAATGCGCAGGACAACCATCATTCTTAAACCACATATCACGACTTATGGCGAGTGGTATGTCTTCCGTAAGTGCTGGTATTATCTCTCTGAAGAAAAGGGCGTATATACAGCCAGCTATTGTCGCTTTAATGAAGTATGGCCCTATGATATAATCTCTAACGATTCCATTCCACACAATCACATTCCACTGTCGCTGGTGCTCCACGTGCAGGACACAACCCAGATTCTCCGTCGTCTAGTAGTGTACATTTCGTACTCGTCCATGATTTGTGAATATCGCTTCATCAGTAAATTGTATGTACTTCAGAAAATTGGTGTCATCAGACATCAGACAAACGTACAAAACGGAAAATTCTGCTGGAAATCTCCTTGATATAAAGCCTGATAAAGCGCTACGTGATATGGATGGGGCTTCCATTGACGCAGTATCCGTAGTGCACTTGTATTAATTATTCCTACGAACCTGGAATGTTCTCACGTATCCATGTGCGGGTTTGCATTGGCACGTGCCAACACATCGTGTTGATGCGTCTCGCCTGTAGCAGTCTTTCGTCCCACTCGTGGTATGGAATTTCA
Organism: Clitarchus hookeri; assembly: GCA_002778355.1. Lineage (NCBI taxonomy): Eukaryota > Metazoa > Arthropoda > Insecta > Phasmatodea > Phasmatidae > Clitarchus > Clitarchus hookeri. The sequence goes on from NQII01000598.1 coordinate 749,905, forward strand.
ATCATCTCGTGACGAGAGACGTGTGCAAATTCTTCGCATAGTTTGCCGTGAGATGGGCGTACCATCAGGATACCTTCCGCCATACTCTTGGATGGCTTGCTTGGTGTTTCTGCCACACTCACTGGAAATAAGTAGTGAGTCCAGTTTTACCTCATTCGTGAACTTCATTGCGTACGCACAGCCACACACTGCAATTCCACTTACCATAACAGATTACAGTTAATGGTGCTGCTCTACTATTAGGAACGGTACCGCCATGATGGGTCACGGCGCGTGTTGCTTGCTTACATATGTGAGTACAGGTCCACTGCCCCATGCTACCAGCCCACCTAACTTAATAATGTTTGCTCTTTTTTTTTTGGCGTTTCTGTGTCACTGATTTTCTCGTTGCATGCATTTTCAGCGGCCGTTGAAATAAATGTATTTTTCCAGGGGAAACATTATTTGTGGTGTCACTATTTCTGTCCATACACGTTTTAGGAATAGTCACTTTGCGGCAAGTTACTTGCCCCTGTACGTAATTTCATATAGTTAATTCTGCATTTCGTGATCTGCAACTGTTCCGTAAATGTTGAAGGTGTTGACGTCAGGCGGACCATCCTGAGTAGTGGAATTTTGGCACATCGGGACCTGGGAACAGAGCGTCGTAGCTGTGCGTGTTCTCTCATTCTGGCCAGCCGACGGCCATCTTGAATCCTGGTCGCCTTTACCTTGACCTTTGGCCTTGATCCCGATTACCATTGACCTTGACACCGGTGACCTTTAACTTTGAAAACCAAACAAATGCAAATATACCAAAACATATAAAAAATCATTTTCAAATCATTAAAAATTATTTTAAAAAGTATTATTAAAAATTATAAATAACATTTTTCTTAAAAATTTTATAACTTTTTTAAAGAATTATTTCAAAAACCTTATATTCCCTGATGCTCGCTTGACCCCACCGCCCCACACGTTTAATAATTATATCGTGCTGCCATCTTGGTGTTGTTTGTAATTTGTTTATATATTGCTGGGGGACGCCATATTTGTTTTTTCTTTTTGTCATTAATTTATACATTTTTGGAGAAAGCTATGTTGGATTTTTTTGTTTATCATTTGGTTATGCATTGCTGGATGTCCCCCCAGCACTACACCCAGCAGACGGCCGACCCTCTCTACTCACCCTCCAATATATTTAATCGCTCCGTCAATGTTTCCCAATGTCTAACTGTCCCTCTTTAACCACCTCATTCTAATATATTTAATTGATACGCCAATGTTTCTCATTAGGTAATAGACCTACCCCATCACCCCCTTTCATTATATAATTAATTGCTTCTACAATGTTTTACATTGGCCATTTGCCCCACCCCCACCACCAATTACTAATCTTCGTTCGACCAATTAGTCGGCAGCTATCCTTCCCCGCCACCTCTCATCTATACTCATTTTGCCATCTTGATTTTTCATTTGCTATTTGTTTATATTTTCAATACCTAGGTGGCGCTAGTGTATTAATGACCGATGTTGTCACCAGACGACCTGCCTGTTTAGCCACCAGGTAGCAGCCATATTTGTTTATGTTTTTAAATTATAAGTGGTACTGTCGGCGCCCTCTATATTGGATACTATTTTCAGCATATAGGTAGCGTTATTTCTCGATTTCGCTGCCAAGCGAGCTGTTGGTACCCGTTCATTCTGACAATTCAACCTCAAAATGAGCTGTCGGCTTTCACATTTGTTTTATAGACATACAAAAACCTGTAATTTTTCATCCCATTAAAAAATAACAAATATTTTTACAATCAGTGGTATACCTACATGCATTATTTATTAAATAGATATTATTTTTTGTATTAAAAAGATTAATTAAAACCTATTAAAAATCATTTTTCGTTTTAACGCTAATAAAATTACAATTTAAATTGAGTATTTATTCTGTTACCTCTCAAACTACCACTTTAGTCCGACCAATTATTAACCCACGCTTATTCCCTTACCACTACCGCTCTTGTTTTCAATATTGTCTGCCAGAGCGTGCTAGCGTGGGGAACGTATATAGTGGGAAAAATATCAACCTTCAGCACGGTTTCTTGTCTGATGCTTGAGGTGACAGATCGCTCTCTCAACCCTGGTATTTTAGCATTCTCACTGGTAAGTTCAGATATTTATTTACATCAGGTTGCGTGATATTATCAAGCGTGCACTTAATACGCGTATATTTTCCCGCGAAATTACAAATCTGCTCAAATTTAGAATATTGAATTGGGCCAGTTAGTCTCTGGAGGAATGTAACCTCGTAAAATACGGTACTAGAAATTAGTTTCTTTTAATATATATATTTACCACCTCATTGATTTGCAAAGGCGTTGACTGAGTACCCGTGACGCAACTGTAACACTTCGTTTGCATTCACCAAATGTGTTCCAAGACATGAAAAGAATGAATGTTTTAATAATGCAGTTAGAGTGAAATATCAGTGTCTAATATGTGGCATGGCACTTGCTAAGTGCGATAACTTGCAGAGGCATGGAAAAACCTGCGTAGCTGTAGGACCTTCACCTGTCAAAATCCGTCGTATACAGTCTCCTACACAGCAGCATACACGTGTACTTCCCACAAAACCAAGGGTTCAGGATGAGCATCCGCCATCGTGCCGGCAACTATCACGCCGTAGAATCGTGGCAGGGTCTAGGTTGGTTAGTGTCAATGCTTTTGTGGAGGCCCAAACTGCATTCCATCACAGCCTAAAGATCTATGCTTCCACAACGAGAGCGGGCATTCGATTTATATTTTCACATGTTTATCTTAAATGGGAGAAAACATCGCTGTTGGGTCTCCAAGATTAATACACTACCAATAAAAATTATTGTATGTCTCAAACGCAGCATGGCAAAACCGATTCCATTCAACGGAAGGAAGATATTTGAATAGAAAGGCAAGAAATCGAAAATGCTATAAAGACCTTATATTGGAAATATTCGTCACGAGAACAAAGCATACAAAGAACTTGTTTTGGGGTAAATACTAACGAAAAATCAATCACCGAGTGCCCCTTCCCCTCTAAACAAAATACTTGCCTCCCTCCGTAAAACATTTGTTTTAAATTCATGTTGGAAAAAAATACGTGTTTTGTACGGATGTGTTATGCAGGTTTCTATAAGGTAATCAAGGCTTGAAAAACAAAAATAAAACTTAGTTAACACCACTTCACTACCTGTCGTGGTATGTGATACGAACAGTGAAGTATTCCATGCATTCCACTTCACAAAATCATAGACGCTCGTCATGAAAAAACATTGTCTCCCAAGTTTAAAATCAGTGCGTTCGGAAATTTAGGCAGAGGAAAAAAAATCTATATGGTTACTACACGTGCAACGATATTTCAAGCTCCCAGTGTCCGGATATAAAACTCTTTGTACATGCAAGTAATATAAGTATTGTACGTTTTGCGGGATAAAAATTTATATACCGTAAGCAGACGCTAACGCGAAGGTACACCCACAAGTACAAAATCATAAAAAAACAGATACCTCCGGCAAACAAAATGTCTATATTTTCATACATTCGTGTACGCTCACTCCATTTGAGAGCTATATCTGATCCGCGGTAAAACCTCCCCACCTTGCCCCTCCACATGTGGTTGGTGCCACATCTGTTGACNAAAATTTAGGCAGAGGAAAAAAAATCTATATGGTTACTACACGTGCAACGATATTTCAAGCTCCCAGTGTCCGGATATAAAACTCTTTGTACATGCAAGTAATATAAGTATTGTACGTTTTTCGGGATAAAAATTCATATACCGTAAGCAGACGCTAGCGCGAAGGTACACCCACAAGTGCAAAATCATAAAAAAACAGATACCTTCGGCAAACAAAATGTCTATATTTTCATACATTCGTGTACGCTCAATCCATTGAGAGCTATATCTGATCCGCGGTAAAACCTCCCCACCTTGCCCCTCCACATGTGGTTGGTGCCACATCTGTTGACGTTTACCAACTTGGAAACAGATAACCTACGTCCCTGGGTATCGTCGTGCGTAATCTACGCGGGAGTCGGGAGGCGTGCGAGGACGTTGGAGAGTCTTGGTGCGTCGAGCCGCGAAGGGAACCCGTCGCAGCATTGAGCAGCGGGCGCCCGCATGCCGCCTCGTTGACTCGCCACCCCCCTACACTCCTTCTTCCAGCAGCTTTCGAAGAGAATGTGTGCTGCTTGTGACGTCACCGAGAAACGCCAGCGACGCCCGAGGTTGTTTGGAAATGTTATGGATGTTTTCCCAAGCGAGCGACGGGCGGAATATAAGCAAATGGTTTCCTGCTTTCAAGGAGAAGTAGAGAAGTACTCAGTCAGGTTCATCGGAACTTTCATCCAGTGGGGAAGTGTTTTAAGCTAACTTGGTATTTAATGATGATAAGCTCAGTAAATGTACAATGTTTCGTTAAAAGGTTTTCCATCTAAACAATTCTCTTATGTACTCAGGGGTATTGGAATTTAAAATAATAAGGTTTATATATTATTTGTAAAATTATTCAATTTTGTAGGATCGTTTTGGTCGCATATCATCATCAATTTGGCATAGTATTAAATTGGGAAAATCTATAAAAGCCTATTTGATGCCCCCAAATATATATTTATATATCTGAAACCGAAAAAAGTGTGCCAGACTTTCACAAACCCTACACACTCTTATCTCAGTTACCACCTGATGGGGGGAGGTTCGCCTTTACTTAAAGCAATTAATATTCCACTGAAGAAAGTAGACATGAATTTACTTTCCCATGTGTCGGAAATTTTCCGGCACAGCATAGCTACCAGGACAGCACACAATTCTGTAGCAACACTGCGAAGTATTGTGGCTGGAAAGAAAACTGTCAAGGTCATCGCTAATTAACTTATTTCCAAATACGAAAATAGTACGAAGCCAAACGTTCTTATTGCGTACGTGTATTGTAGTCCTTGCATGGTATTTTCACACTTTATGAACCAAACCTTTGGAAAATCACAGCCCTGTCTGCCATGTTCTGTTTGCTAATTATGTAATATATAATATGTTATTTATTATTTATTTAACATAAGCATAGCCAATTCTTTTCCTTTAAGAAATCCGAACCTTTCTTTTAATCATTAATTATTTTAATATTTATTTAATGTTTACTGCTTGTAAACACATGTTGAAGGAGTAAATTGGTAATGACTGGTAAGAAACAGTACTTATTAAAAAAAAATTATTACTTAAGTTTTTACATTGTTAATTAAGTAGACACTTTTGTTCATATACTTCGGTTTTCAGTGAACATTGATGACATTTCATTGTTATTGATGAACGAATGATTTTTATAGTCTTTTCAGCGCACGAATGAAATGTTGTGTGTTTTTTTCTAGCAGATAAAAGATTAGCTAACTTTAAGTGCATATGTTAATGAAAGATGCCTTATACGTATAGCCAAAAGTAGAACTTTATTAAATCTTCAGAAAAATTTGAAGTAACCATAAATATTACATAGCTATATCAGCTATTACAATGTTTTTCCAATGTATCTTTCACACTGCATAAGGATAAGGCAGAAAACAAACAGGAAAAGAAAAACATAAACCAAGAACGCCGCTGGCTGCACGACCACTAAGTGAAGCAATGATACTGCAGAATGTCTCTCGTAGTTAGGCTGTTTCCCGTACACTTTTGTTCCCTGAGTTAGGCAGCCCGCAGTACTTTGGTGTGCTTCGCCTCACCAACTCAAAGGCGCACTTGTTAAGAAGTACAGGCGTATGTCGCAAATTGACATTTCAAATACAGAAAACCGCATCTCCGTCCCAGAAGTACAGGCGTAGGAGGCACGCCGAACTAAATAAAGAGAAGAACATATGGCGAGATCATCACGGATTCAGACTACATGTCTCGTCACTTGGGCTGCTGATGTCCATTGCCTGAAATTAAAGAAGACGAGTAAGATACTGCAAGGAAAATAAAAGAACTAGAGAGTAAATTAAATAAAGAAATATTATCGGGAAATAATTATTTACGTGCGTTACAAAGTGCAGCCATTAGGTAAAAATGTATATACGTAGGACCGGGTGCCTTCTCTACTAGACACCTACTACGAAGCAAGCAAACCTCGTCGTCCAGGCTCGTTCACATACACACATTCACGCACACACATACACAAACACACATGGTTCCACGTGTGCATATTCCCACACACTCATGCACAACTAAAACGAAATTAAAAAATGCCCAAAGGGAAATTACGAAATGTTTGTTGAATTCAGTTTGCTCCTTTTGTAATTTTTATATTCAAAATAATGACTACAATTTGAGTTGTTGTATAGTAATAATTAATAAGTAAACAGCGTTAAAAAGTAAATAAAATCAAAATAACGACTTAAATAAAATTTTATAATTTTAGTTTATTAAATATTGCACCCGAGTACAGGTAGCTAAACCTATTGGTTACACCTTACTTATCCGTTGATCTTCTGTTTCTCAAGCATGAGAACATTATCTAGCGTATTTTTCTGTCCTGACGTAAAAGTTGACCACCCAAATGTTCTGTCAAGCTCTAGAACAAAATGTCATACACACCTACAATAAAACTCTACTGAAACAAGTGGCACTTCTTCCACTTCGGTTTAATTAATTTCTTTTTTGAAAATGAGACAATGGGGAAAGCAAGAGTCATGGTTGACTAAAAGTATATTGCGCACAATCGAATATTATCCATCCATCCACAAGAAGAAAGTAATAAACTACACGAAAGAAAAATAGGAACAAAATCGTTCTTCAAATCAAATATTTTCTCGAGCTAACAAAAATCAATTTACCCTTTCTTAACCACACTTAGTCAATGAATCAGGTGACCATAAAAAATAAAACCAATTCAGGTAACTGTACAGGTATCATTACTTTCTCGGGAAAAGAGTTCTCAACAACAATTAGTTTGCCCAGCTCAACAAATGTTTTAGCTGTCATATTGGAAAAAAGCTGCACAAAGTTTCATTTTTTGTGTTATACACAATTTTGCCAATCACTGTGCAGAGTCAAGCTCAATGAAACTTGTTTGCCTCCACACAAGCTACTCTTAATATTGTTTTCGATAATGTCACCAAAGCATTTAAGCGACGGGAAATGAATTCTAACAACAGATCAGCAGTAAAATACGACCTTGAAAAACACGCTCCTAATGCAACAGATAAATTTTCCGGCATCCGCACAAAAATTCTATGGACTTATGGAAAGCTTCCCACACATTTTCAACCTTTTATTTTGATTCGCCATTCCTCTTAGAATATTTTCCATTGCACAAACAACCCTCTTATTAGAATTTCTTATCGGCTTGGAAGACCTAGATTTTACGAGACACCCAAATTTTTCCACTCACTCAATCGAACTTCTTGTACCAATTTATTGTGGTTTATTATAAGGTTTGATCATTTTCGTTCTTCACACAGAAGTTTCTGTACACTCACAGCAGAGTTGCAACGAGATAATGAAATAATAAAAAAATGGTTTTTACTGCTGTGTTTGCACCATTTTACACGCGTCTGAACGTGGCGCTGTAGGTGGCCGTCAGCAGAACTGAAAATACATGTGAACTACATTTCTTAAAAATCCCGTCTCCTATTTTAAAATAATTAAAAATGCGTGTCTATGCCACTTTATTACGAAAAATAATTTCCAGTGTTTCACATATAATGTGGAAAATGTACTTTATCTGCGAAAACTTTGGTTTAACATAATTAACCCTTACGGGTTTGATAAAGACTGTAATGTAATGAACGTTTTTTAAGACAGTAGCAAATAAGGGAGTTTAAATTTATGTTAATATAATTCGCATGCCAATAGTGGGGTTGACATGCAATATGCCTACACCTAGGAATGCCAGAACTTATTAAAAAGTTACCCTTTACCTGTAATCTGATCAACAGATAAAACTGAAAGTAAACATAGCGGAAAAAAGAGTATATTTTATTGTATGTTCTGAAATATCTTCCCTTTTCTGTATGCAATAAAAACAAAAAAAAACAAAATCCTATTGTAGATAATCAATAGAAACCAATTGTAGTGGGAAAGGAATACCTTGAGATAATCCGTCAGCCAGCAGCAACGCCCGTCACTGAGCGTAACGTTACAAGTCTTGTTGTTCTGAGATCAGTAACAATTTAAATCACTCACTAATATAAAGTATATACGTAACATTCTCTTACAGATAGCAGGTATCAATTCAACTGACGTGTCTTATATATATTATGTATACATATATAATATATGTGCGTCGAAGGTAAGTGGCAGTATATGCATTTTACAAAACTGACTTTTTGACATAGTTTTATTGCATTTGTTACGCTCTTTTCCGAGCTAAAAAGCACTATCTCCTTCACGGAATAATAAGCGATTGAGCCTGTAGCAAAGGGCACCATGAGCCATCATGCTATCGAGGCAAAGAGCACTCCTGCAAAGTTCACATTTGTGACATAGTGCCCTTTACCACAGGTACACGATATATGTATCCGTACAGAGTCGCCTCGAATGTAATAGCACGCACCTAAAATTTAGAGGCTTTTATTATGAAGAACCCCATATATTTCAGTAAACTACGCCTGCCATTCCTGACGTACACGTTATGAAATATATTGATGTATACAGTTCTTTATAACAAACGAAAGCCTGTTTACAGAACAACATGCATTGGAACAGAGAACGGTTTCTTTGCATGTTGGCTGTGGTGTGCTATGCGCAACACCAAACACTATCTAACCCAGTACCCTAGTCAGGTTATTGACATATATATCTACCATGGTCTCATGAAGTGTTATGCCGCAGCAGTCACCGTCAATCCAAAGCAGAAGGGATAGTCACTACGTGGTAGAGCAGTGTTGCCCCGTTGACAAGGGAAATGCTATCGCAAGATAGGTGACGAACTCTATGTCAGGTACACAATAGAGGGGAATTATTATTAACAAATACAAGGATGGTCATACAGCAGAATATACGCATCGAACTGGTCATCTGAGGGTTCTCACAACCCAAACGCGAAGAGAAATAGTAATATAGTGCAGAAGTA
>NQII01000599.1:8286-55384 GCA_002778355.1 Clitarchus hookeri
AAGTATAGTGAACGGCATTGAACATTGTTACAAATTGTCTACCAAATGATGTGATAGGGTCAACACTTAAGGTCCCATAGTAAAGTTTGGTTGACGGAATGCCTACACGGCAGTTCAGAGTCTTGTACGTAGCGGTGATGGATCACTAAATGCGCGTGCCAGTGTCGCCCTTATCACTTCCTTGCTTTTGTGCTCCTAAAGCAGGAAATATCTTTAGGTGGAAGAGGGCCATGAACGATTGCTTCTTGAATGACTGGTATAGGAAAGCAGCTAAGGTTNAGGAAATATCTTTAGGTGGAAGAGGGCCATGAACGATTGCTTCTTGAATGACTGGTATAGGAAAGCAGCTAAGGTTCAGGTTTATAAGACTCCAAGATTCGCAATGACTTGAGATATGTGTTTAGGATAAGGTCCACTACAGGGAGGCACGCAATGAAAGCGCTGTAGTCTGGGATTGTTGTTCACGCACTGCATAGAGGGATGTGCCGATAATGTGGTTCCTAAAACTCATATGTTACAAAGTGCATGAGGAAAGAAACCTGTGTTTTCTGCACCTGTCCGAGGGTGAATCCTGTGTGAGTATAGGGAACACGAGATACTGAATTGAAGTCATGACAAATAACAAGTAATAAAACTTACGACAGAATACTGAAGTCTACATTAGCTAAATTGCTGGTGTGTNTTACGACAGAATACTGAAGTCTACATTAGCTAAATTGCTGGTGTGTGCCCAGATAAAATATATTCACGCCATGACAACAAGGCGTGGGATTATCTGCCAATCCGCGTCCATAGATGAACCAGCCAAAAGCCAACCGAATCAGCCGGAAATCGCACAGAGCACAGCACAGCCGATCAGACACAAACCCCATTCCACAACGTCAAACCAATATTTGCTCATTGCGCTGACATCAAGGAGACAGAACACGGTTTGACGGGTAGTTCGATATGTCCAAGGGTGGCAACTCTTACATCACGGTGTTGAAAGGTGGTGGTTAATGAGAGGCGTGAGGTGGTTGATGTGATTTGAGAATGAGTGGTGAGGCTTGTTTACAATCATAAATTTTGTTTTAGCTCATGTCTATTATACTTACCCATGGCCGAGAGCTATAAATATTATTTTAAGAAATTTAGTTAATAATTTTTGTAATAAAAAATTTTAACGTCTGTATTTATGCTTGTGTGGTATCCCTTATAGCTTTTAATTTTATTGAGATATGTATTTTGCTCCGCCAACAAAAAATTAAGACTTGTATTATATTACCAGTTTCCCTGTTACCTATGTTTTAATATTTTCTTGACTCGTGTTTTCCTAGATCTTTTAAATTGTGACGATTGTGGTGTATCACAAACAATTACAAGAAAACTCAAGCAGATTTAACAAACAAGGTATTATATTTAATAACAAAACGCTGAATACTTACCAAACAACGAAATACTGGTTGATTTCACAGCCATAAATATACTTTAGCTCACTCCAATACAAATGGCAAAAATTATTTATTACTATACAACTCGTTACCACTACTTTTTGGAAAACCAAAATCTTTCGAGTAATTCATAAATATTAACTTGCTCGAATACAAGCAACAATAAAATTGAATTGCATTATCACAGTGAATCACAGAGATATAATTACGAAACGATAACTTTAAATGTTTTCTTTCTAAGCACCCAATTCAATTAAATTCACAACACGAAGGAGGGCGACCACCGTGGCCCGTCAAAGTCTTCAATCTAAAAAAAAAACCTAATTAAAAATGTATAATAAAACAAGTTATGGAGAGACGCAGTCTTGTAAGACCCTCCAGAGCTCCTACTGTTAAAAAGGCATAACACGACGACACAACAGAAGATTACAATTACGCCCTAACGATGGAGTCGTGGAAACGGATAGACTCTTTAAAAGTTTATTGAACTTGGGTGGCGCACAGAAGATAATAACGACACGTTAAAACCAAGNCATGTCTATCATACTTACCCATGGCCGAGAGCTATAAATATTATTTTAAGAAATTTAGTTAATAATTTTTGTAATTAAAAATTTTAACGTCTGTATTTATGCTTGTGTGGTATCCCTTATAGCTTTTAATTTTATTGAGATATGTATTTTGCTCCGCCAACAAAAAATTAAGACTTGTATTATATTACCAGTTTCCCTGTTACCTATGTTTTAATATTTTCTTGACTCGTGTTTTCCTAGATCTTTTAAATTGTGACGATTGTGGTGTATCACAAACAATTACAAGAAAACTCAAGCAGATTTAACAACAATGTATTATATTTAATAACAAAACGCTGAATACTTACCAAACAACGAAATACTGGTTGATTTCACAGCCATAAATATACTTTAGCTCACTCCAATACAAATGGCAAAAATTATTTATTACTATACAACTCGTTACCACTACTTTTTGGAAAACCAAAATCTTTCGAGTAATTCATAAATATTAACTTGCTCGAATACAAGCAACAATAAAATTGAATTGCATTATCACAGTGAATCACAGAGATATAATTACGAAACGATAACTTTAAATGTTTTCTTTCTAAGCACCCAATTCAATTAAATTCACAACACGAAGGAGGGCGACCACCGTGGCCCGTCAAAGTCTTCAATCTTAAAAAAAAAACTAATTAAAAATGTATAATAAAACAAGTTACGGAGAGACGCAGTCTTGTAAGACCCTCCAGAGCTCCTACTGTTAAAAAGGCATAGCACGACGACACAACAGAAGATTACAATTACGCCCTAACGATGGAGTCGTCGAAACGGATAGACTCTTTAAAAGTTTATTGAACTTGGGTGGCGCACAGAAGATAATAACGACACGTTAAAACCAAGNGAAACGGATAGACTCTTTAAAAGTTTATTGAACTTGGGTGGCGCACAGAAGATAATAACGACACGTTAAAACCAAGAGGCACAGCAGACCTGACACCATAGTTAAACCCAAACAAAGTTTATAAGTGCGGCCAAAACAAAATTTAGAAATGGATAGCTCTACTGCACATCCAAGCAACTACACACACATGCCACGCATAAATTACAAAAGCATTTAAATCCCTACCGCAAAGACACTGACGTNCAACTACACACACATGCCACGCATAAATTACAAAAGCATTTAAATCCCTACCGCAAAGACACTGACGTTTCCACTACTCGTCTTTGAAATGCCCCATCGCGCTCTATCAATGACAGGCGAAGTCGTCGGCTTAACATGGCTGACGTTGAACACAGCTCAGCTGCGCAAAGTGAAGTGCAGGCGATCCAAAACAGAATAGAGCGGAGTAGGTTGAGAACAGGCGTCAGGACAGGCGTAGAGTAGGACGGAGCCCGGCCGTGCTAGGCCTTAAATCAACTACTGTCGCCAATCACAAATTAATAAGCACGCGTATGAGAAGGGGAAATGAAGGGAGGGTGAGCAGGGCGAACGAAGGAGGGGATCCGAACCGAGCAAAGAGAACGCCAACAACTGCAGATACAGAGGGCGTGCAGACGCCGACAGCGCTGACGGCTCGCAATAAAACAAAACAGAAATCGTCAAAGCAATGTTGTACTTAATTTTTAAATTTAGATATTATACGAATAGTTGTGGTGTTTAGAAATATCAGAAAACTCTTGAGAAGGAACTACATTTCTTACAAACTTGAAANATTATACGAATAGTTGTGGTGTTTAGAAATATCAGAAAACTCTTGAGAAGGAACTACATTTCTTACAAACTTGAAAAGTGTTTGCGATAAGTGTAGCAAATTAAAGCACACACCTGTTGTCACCCTCATGGATAGTATTTTTTTATTAGTTCATTTATTTATCTCAACATATAGTTACCTATTGAATTAAATGATATGTCATTACTTAAGAGCACAATTTTTTCCCTTGCACGATAAAATAAAATTCTTCATTATTTTTAATATCTTTAATTGTTCGTATTATGGCAGCCTTTCCGGTAAATGTGCTGTTCCCAACGGACCATGATTGATTAAATTACTCTAAATTACTCATACTCTTCTCCTTTTTAAGTTTACCGTTAAAATAGTATTTAAATATACGATGTCCCTTTGGTTCAAAAATAACACTTTTCAATAACCTGTGTAGCATAGTATTTTATNAGTAGCATAGTGTTTTATGATTTGAGACTTGTAACACATATTGATACATAAATCTCAAACAAAAGCTAATTTATTAATGGAGAAATTTATTTTTATTAAAGTATATAATTTTCTTATATGTAGATTACTAGTTAATAATTTAAATTGTCTCAGTATCGAACCCTGCTATGCCAAGACTAGTTTCCGAATAGCTATTTATATGGGTTTCATATGTTCGATTTTATATTGCCATGTCTGTTTACGTTCTTATATAACGCAAATAAAGAACGATTTAATGATAAAGTTAAAAAATATAAATAGGAAGATTATTATTTTACATGCATGTTTCTGACAGAAAACGTCTCTGATTTCATATTATACTTTATAATCGCTATAAAATCAATTTCTGTAGATATGGTAAAGGAAAATAATGTTTACACAAAAACTTTATTATTTTTTTCGTATTTCATGCGTCTACCAGACGTTTTAGAATTGCAGATCTACTTCCAGATTTACTACCTTCAGTGCGAATATGCAGTTCTTTTAACTTTTACCTAGGGTCTACTAGGCTGTTAGAAAATTTTGCGGCATGTTTGCACTTTACAAAGTGATATAATTTTGCAACTGTAAGTTCAGTTCGTAATCTCGTTACTTCTTGCGTTATTGATACCCATGCCTTGTGCGATACCAAGTAATGATTTAAATTGTAATCGTAAATAGTATTTATTTATGTGTTGTTTTAAAATTAACCAAATTGTGGTACATCGTCATGTCAAAACTGAACTTGAATATGAGGAACTACATATAGTAACTGTCGTTAATATTTTTGTTCGTGATGTACTGTTTCGCAGTGGGCAAAAAAGTAACAGAAAACATATGACTTAAAGCATTTCAGGTTTCTCTCCATTCTTGTGTCCTTGGTGACAGAAAATGGGGGCAGCTGCGAAGCTCTTAAGAGCTAAGAACTGGCTCATATTTTTATCTAGTCTCGTCAAAAAATACAGNACTGTTTCGCAGTGGGCAAAAAAGTAACAGAAAACATATGACTTAAAGCATTTCAGGTTTCTATCCATTCTTGTGTCCTTGGTGACAGAAAATGGGGGCAGCTGCGAAGCTCTTAAGAGCTAAGAACTGGGTCATCTTTTTATCTAGTCTCGTCAAAAAATACAGCAATAGTAACTTATCAAGTTGCAGTATTAAATATTAATCCAATTATTGAACTGTGTGATAAACTGTAAAAATAATTAAATTAAATTATAAACTGCGTTGAAAAGGAATTTACGAAAATGGTTTGCAATCGATTAACAACGTATTCGTTACCAACCACCACGATCCTATTTCACGGGAACATCAGATTGTTGTGCGATAGATGCTAAGTTCTAAACCCGGAGCAGTGTGTAGGATGTATGGGTTTAAATTTGGGTTAATTAGATTATGTAAACTACCTTCCGTCTAGCCTACCGGCATAAAATTGAAGCTAAAGATTATAATTGAAAGAAAATAGCGTATTGATACATTCGGGAAACGGAAAGCTGAGATCTTTGTGCCATTGAAATATAGACGGTCCTTTGCCGAACAAGCAAGTCGCCTGGTTGTCCTGCGTGAGCGAGAACCGAGCTGGACTGTCGTTAGCTGCCACGAACAGTTACCTGATCCTAAAATTACTTTGCATTCTTCCGGAGAGATTTTGACTGCAATCGACGAAATGAGAGTGTATTTGGCACGTCTGAAAAACTTTCGCGGGGGCAAGAAGTTCTCTGGCGGATCACGGATCCGGTACACTTGCTATGCAAAAATCCGCCTAGCTACTAAGAAGCTAATTGAATCTTTGGCCAGACATTTTCCTTGTAACAAGCATTGCTGAAAAATGGTTTCAGCAAGCGGTAATCTTGAAATTAAAAGCGGTAACGGACCATCATCTGCTCCGTTTCAAGCTGCTTGCTAATTCTACGTGGTTTTATAATCCTACGACAGATGTATCCGTAGTAACAATGGTTTTGACAAATTAAAACACCAACTGGTATTTAACCTACTAACCTCAAGTTGTGATAACTTGGCTCCGATGATACATACCAAAAATATTGCTAGCGTGGTTACATTTTGTCTATGCTTTCATGTGTTTCTCAAGATAAGAAATTGTTTTAAGAACCAACCGTTATTCTTCCTTGCTTTTCCTTACGCAATTTACAACTACGGTACTAATTTACACGATAAAACCAAGAAACTTTCATCTGAATCTGTGTAACGCCTACTTGTTTAATTGATTTTCAGCTCTATGCAAAGCCAAATATATGTGGGTTGAGAGCAAAATAAATAATCTTTCAGATTATGAACATGTACTTAAAATTCAACCTTGTAATCTCCTCCAAACATTACAACAAGTTGTACGGGACTCAGAAGCTATAAAATAATTCTCAGTGAGTTCGCTGCTGAGTCGGCATTGTTCACGTAAAGAAGAGAGAAGTTTGGTCAGCTAACTCATTCAGCAATCAATTTCCACGGATTTTAATTTCGGCTTTCTGTGTGTTTTTCTGTGTGCTTGTTACATAACATCACAAATCTTGATACTTTACTCAAGAACAGTGAGTTTTACTGGTGCAGAATTTTTTACTTGGCAGTAGGTGCGCACGGAATTCCAACACACTCAACACATATGTATATATAAGTGCTGTCTGCGTATGGCAACAGTCCCCCATGCATGCGTCGGTTCTACAAACTTTACATAACATACTCTTTTTTTATATGCGGGAAATGTAGGCTGGTAGTGACATAAAAACCTTAAAATATCGTCTTCCCCTAGATCACATAAAGTTAAGTGACAAAAGTCCGTGGAGAAAACGCCCGTCATATGGCCTAACTCTCGATTTGAACGCACAACAGAGTATCATAGAAGTATTTGTTCGTTTATGGTAGTGATTCGTGACGTCATACAGACAACATAAAATATATGATCGAAGGAGTCACACGTTACATTTTTTTGTCCTCAGTAGAATGATTTAGGAAAGCCTGGCACGAATGATTCTGAAGTAGGCGCCCGGCGCCGGCCGGCGGACATGCTGTGACGTCACCGAACCACCATATTGAATCTGGGTGAACCTTATTTTGACCCGTGACTTTGACATTGACCCTGTGTCCAACACCTTGAATAACCTTGAACCGAAAAAATTGCACAATTATCCAAAAAATAAAAAATATGTGTTTTAAATCTTTCCAAAAAATATTAAAATTTATTTATAACTTTATTAACAAATCTGTTTAACCTTACTTAAAAAAATTATTTAAAATAACTTATTTTTCCAAAAGTTTCCACTCACCACACCGAGTAGATGACTGACACCCTAACAAATTTTTTTATCGGTTATTTAATGGGCCAATTATTGGCTTTCGTTAATAAGTTGGCAGGCCTCCACCCCCTTCCAGCCCCCTTCATCTTCATACTACATTTACTGTCATTTTATTTTTAGTGTCACCCACTAGAGCTCACAGGTAGGTTCAAATAATCCAGTACATTAGGTTGCGGGGCATCCTCGAGAAACGTAATTTGTAGCCATCATTGACGAAAAAAAACATTTTTAAGGAGACGAGGCCTTGCATATGTAAAACGCATCGTTTCAGTGCCAGCAGCAATTACGGCTGGAGTTAAGGTTGGTACCACGTGAAGTATTCACGAGTTGGCAGCCGTGCATAAGTTGCACTTTGCTCTTCCTGCAATACAAACTGTGGACGGCGCGAGGTCACCTGGAGCCCGGGAGCAGTGACTTCGTGTTAGCTAACAAGACTTGGAATTTTTCATACTTGAAATATAAATTCATGCATAAATATTTATTATGTTAGTCACGAGTATATACAGACATATCAAATGTGGAACAACATATAGTAAAAATGTTGCCCCTCACACTAAAGTCAAGTTAGTAACAATCTGTTGGGAAAAAAAATTACACGAAAGTTCTCACGAAAAAAAAAGCTTTAATATGTAAACAATGTAGATAATGGCTATCCCGGGAAGGACACTGCCAGACGAGTTGAAAAATCGTAGGACCGAATCGCTAGCCGCTAATTTTTCATCGCTGCCCTACCAGTGAATAATTTTTTTTAATGTGAAAATATATTTTGACCTCGTGTTATTTTCGCTCAGCTTGAACTCATGGACACTCTTAAAATCAGACAACTGACTACTGGCAGACCGGCCTCTCACAAGATTGACCCCTAAATGCCCCCTAATGACCCCTAAATATCCCCTAATAACCCTGCAATGACCCCTTAATGACCCTAAATGACACATAATGCCCACTAAATGACCCATGAACCATAAAGTACCCCTGATGACCAATGAATGAGCCATAAAAACCCTAAATGACCCATAAATAACCCAGAATGACCCCTAAATAACCCATAATGACCCACAAATGTCCAATAATGACCCATAAGTGACCCCTGATTGTGGTCCATATGGTGCTGATTGTGGTGCACGTGCAGTATGTGGTGCTGATTGTGGTACTTATTGTGGTGCATGCGGTGCTGATTGTGGTGTTTGTGGATTAAGAAGTTAATATAAATTCCCCATATTTAAAATTTAATTATGTTGTCCTACTTCCTAATCTGAAAGGTGGATATCATATTTTATAATCTTGTTTTAAAATATATATAGATCTAGGTCACTCGGAATATTTAATCACGTCATGGGTAAACTGTATTTGCACTTTGCAATAGAAGCGTCTAGCATTACAGCTGGCCCCCACCACACTTCGTCATTTGTCGATGCACAACTTGGACTTTGTTTTGAACCAGGCAGCACACACAATCAGTATCGGAGGAAGGAATTTTAACATGACCTACCGAGCGTATCCCTTGAGTGATTTCGAGAAAGCATGGAAAAAATCTCAAATAAGGATGTCTGGACTGAGAACTGAACCTGGTCCCTCTCCTGTTTGCGTAAGAGACTCGGGCTGCGAAATCAAAATTAATGTTGTAGTCTATTCGCGGTTTCATCGCCGTCTTTGAATCAAACCTTTGAAAAAGTACCCCATATACGCCGTGTATTGCTGTTTCCTGAATGTGTTACGTATCACAATCGTTTTTTACTTGTGTTAACGTGAAATAACTTAAAAATGCCTTAATTTTTGTTAAATAAAAACTTTATTTTTTTTAAACAAATTATAATATTTTGTTATTAACATTGACGAAAAAACAGATAAAACAGGTGTTTTTGTAATGCCCAGTAAGAAATAGTTCTTATGCAAAATATTATTTCACTGAGTGCGCACGAATGCGGTGCGTTGTCCCTTTGGTGTAATTGTCTAAACTTGGTTAAGCTTTGTTTGCAAAAGGCGGAGGAATAGCTTGAAAGTAGAACTTAGTGGTGCTTCAAAAAATTTTTAAATAACGTGAATGAAATATACGTTGTAATTATTANATTTTTAAATAACGTGAATGAAATATACGTTGTAATTATTAGTTTTCTCTTTGTTTTACTGATTAAGTTCAGTGATGTCATTAATAACCACAATTTTTGCACGACGCAACATAAATGATAGCTTCCCAAAACAAACATTATCAGGTTATTAAAACAGCATTACTTTTATAAATTTTTGACTAGTGACTCCCGACAAGAAATATGCAACTTTTTCTTGAGGGCGGTTAGAAAAATTATAAACTACTAATAAGAGTAGTCGAGCAAGGCCGATTTTGGAAAGTGTGCAAAGCAATGACATGTGGTCTTGCGATGACTAAAATAAAATACAAATCTATAGCGCAGATTGTGACAAAAATGTCGTAGATCCAAGCTGGCGGGAATCTGATGCCCCCTTAGGGCTAGATTGTTGTTATCGCTGACGCGTCGTACTCACGTCGCGAGGAGGCTAAACCTGTAGCGGCTCAAACTCCAACTCTACATAAGGTCTATGAATCCACCCCGATCGAATCAGTATTCTGATGATACGAAAATCTCGTCGCCCTTTAACCTTTCTGTTTGTAAACGTGTGCTGCATAACGCCAAAATCATAATGTAGTTCGTTTGCAATTGTGCGTGAAATGGAAGATAACTACGCCCCATGGAAATTGAAACCTNGCCAAAATCATAATGTAGTTCGTTTGCAATTGTGCGTGAAATGGAAGATAACTACGCCCCATGGAAATTGAAACCTAAAAATAAAACTGTACTCCGAACGGTGGAACAGGAGCAATTTAAATGGATATAGCTACTTTGTTTTCGATGCAAAACAGTTTTGATTACCTTCGTTTAACTGTAGGTTTAGCGAATCGCGCGATCAAAAAAATTATTCGTCCTTATTAAAATACAGCAGGCATTGGCAAACATTTGCGAGAGTCGTGATATTTAATTACGGGAGACCTTTATACAGGCCCTTCTACTTTTGATGTTAAAATGAGGGCGAAAACCGTAACCAAAAATACAGTATTGTTTACACTTTTTAAATATCAGAACCGCAGTGAAAACTCGTACACTATAAATAGTTTTTTACGGTAAAAAATAAAAGCTCGAAACCTACTTGCCTAAATGGCGCGTTTAAATAGAAATTATATATGTGAATAGCAGAGATTAAGTTACATGTTGCAGAAAACCCATGATGTGACAATAACTTAGAACTCCTCCACCTCACAAAAAAAAAACATATATTAGCTTATATCAATATGTGAGTTAATAACAAAAAATAAAAAATACCGGAGAATGAAATAAGTGAGTTGGCAACAAAGGCTTCGCTTGATTTTTAGTGTCTGTGTTACGTCATATTCGTGTGATTTCTGCGACGTAAAACAGAGGGAATATACTGCAGGGTAGAATGCGCATCGTATTTGGGCATTAACCTCGTGTTTCTAAACGCTGAACTGTAGTTTTCCCATTAAACTTAAGTTAGCACAATATCCACATTAATAAATTTTTAATGGTTGAGTAAATTTATTCTGTCATTGTTTTTATCCAAAATAGATATTATCAAGTTAGCCTACGCAATTTTTTTTTGTAAAATTGCAAGTATTTTTTAAACCAAGCCTAAAACTGTACATGACAGTTTGAACAAGTTATTTTTCATATTGTCAAGGAAATTCACGAGTCAGTATTAAGTAGGTGAAAAGAAGATCAAAACCAATCTACCTCAGGTTTAGTTTATGCTTACCACAAAGCTCTGCCGGAGCAAGTGCCCGAAAACAGGTAACTCATTCAAAACACTGCCAGAATAATTCTTAAAAACCATACAGAGAAAATATTTCAATATATAAATAATGTTCAAGCATCTTAATGGTTGTTAAAACGTATGTAACTTAACATTACCAAATGAGTATTTCTTATATAAAACGTTATCGATTTCTGTGACCTTTCTTGACATATTCATGTCGTGTAAGCAACAGTTATCATAATTCTTCGTAAACGTAAGTTGAAAAGCAAATATGAAAACTCTTCAGGTCAGGCACAGACAACAAACATTTGGGAACCTCACAATGAACGGAATTCCAATGAATGCTGATAAATAATATTTTCTGAACATTTTACTGCATATCCCTAACAACACAACTGTTCAGTAATGGTTCATTCTTACGACGGATTCAAGGATGTAGATTCAATAATTTTGTGCTTGTGAATTTGTGATAGCCCGTACTTCGAGAATAAAAGGGCAGTTCGAAATGAATAAAAATATGTTTTACTCTGCGGTAATGCCGATATTTTTCCCATCATTCCTAGAGGTCTTCAAATCCATCTCCCACTTCCCCCTTCCTCTCTCTCCTTTGGAAGCCATCTTTTAACCCCTTTAGAGGTTCTCGTAAAATAAATATCTTTTGAGGGCGGTAGGTGAAGTGGAACCAGCGCCACGTAGGGTCTTTTTACACGAAGTATTTTACCGTCTTTGACTGGCGGTCCGGCGTGGTTTCATTACAGTTCGCCCGGAGTTGTTAATGGGCCCGAGGGGTAATGGCGAATGTGGATGCGTGGGGCGGTTCCTCCAGACAGTTTTACGGTGCGTAAAGACACCGGTTGACNCATTACAGTTCGCCCGGAGTTGTTAATGGGCCCGAGGGGTAATGGCGAATGTGGATGCGTGGGGCGGTTCCTCCAGACAGTTTTACGGTGCGTAAAGACACCGGTTGACAGGTGTTGGGCAGGCAGGGGACAGCAAATGGGCGTACGCCTGCCTTGTCCTGTGAAGTGTGGTGGGTCGACAAGGGGTGCCGGGGAGTTTTTTTTACGCGCACAAGGAAGGTTATTAGTCGCGCCCTTTTGTTAAACTCTCCTTTCTGATGGCCTCGATGGCAAGATGAGGCGGCGGGACAGGAAAAAAAAGAGAGAGAAGAGGATGGGCCTGTGAGGGGTTAGTTTCATTACACAACCTATAATTTCGCGATCGCCGTATTAACTTCCGAATTAGGGTCACTCAGTGGCGTAGANGTTAGTTTCATTACACAACCTATAATTTCGCGATCGCCGTATTAACTTCCGAATTAGGGTCACTCAGTGGCGTAGTGGTAGTGGTTTCAGAAGGGGATAATTCGGAACAAACGCCCCCAAACTAAAAAAGATAACTATTTACCAAAACTGTAATTATGTCATATAACAAAATAATATATTTGTTGCATAAAAAAATAAATTTCTAAGCTAAATCATGACAATTGTAAGGAATATTTCATATCCAGGATGTGTGCGGCAAACACCAGAACCGAGCGTGCTAAAGCGGCACCTTTTACAATGTTGGTTTAAATTATTACTTATCTGACTGCATCACAAACATACATTTTAATCAGTCGTTAGTCTCCTATATTTTCTCAACACACATTTCTGGCTACGCAAAACGACAGTTAGCCAAGTGCTTGTGAAAATAAATCTGACAGCCATGCAGTGACGTTTCGTCTTGAGANGTTAGTTTCATTACACAACCTATAATTTCGCGATCGCCGTATTAACTTCCGAATTAGGGTCACTCAGTGGCGTAGAGGTAGTGGTTTCAGAAGGGGATAATTCGGAACAAACGCCCCCAAACTAAAAAAAATTACTATTTACCAAAACTGTAATGATGTCATATAACAAAATAATATATTTGTTGCATAAAAAAATAAATTTCTAAGCTAAATCATGACAATTGTAAGAAATATTTCATATCCAGGATGTGTGCGGCAAACACCAGAACCGAGCGTGCTAAAGCGGCACCTTTTACAATGTTGGTTTAAAGTATTACTTATCTGACTGCATCACAAACATACATTTTAATCAGTCGTTAGTCTCCTATATTTTCTCAACACACATTTCTTGCTACGCAAAACGACAGTTAGCCAAGTGCTTGTGAAAATAAATCTGACAGCCATGCAGTGACGTTTCGTCTTGAGANGCTACGCAAAACGACAGTTAGCCAAGTGCTTGTGAAAATAAATCTGACAGCCATGCAGTGACGTTTCGTCTTGAGATGAGCTCTGATATGATATTTGACAATGAATACTTGTAAATCGGAGCTCGTTTACAGACACGGAAGAAAAAGTTTGTAATAAACGATTTTGTTCAGGAAATGCTGTTACTTCAGAAATCGATTTATTGAATGAATTATTTCGCTGTGTAGTATTGAAAACAAATATTACTCACAAATACACATTCATGTAGGTTTTTCAGTGGCCTATGAAATAAGTGTTATAAAATACGACAAATGTTATGGATTTCATATTTTTGAAACCCAGAGAAACTCAATATGCCTTCACATTTAGTATGACGTTTTTATCGCTCGAAGACACCGAAATAATCATAATTTTGTAAGATATTTTTTTTCTTGAGCTGCAATTTACTTTTTAAAATACCCTAAGAATCTATATTTTCTGGAACTTTTGAGATGCATTTTATCTTGAACAGTTTCTGCTTAAAATTGAATTTCTTTCGCCTTTTTAACACTCATTTTAGAGGAGGGCATTTCTTAGCGTTCTGCAATTGATACTTATTTCTCTGCCATTGTGACTATAGTCACTCATATCCGGGTACGCGATGGGCTGTTGAGTATTATCACAGACACGTCGTTGGCGATGGCATCAGCTCAGCATCATTAGCATTGTTACGTTTACCGCCAGCAATTACTTACGGAGTACCCAAAGTGAACGCGGTCTTATGAAGTAGTTAGCTCCCAAGTTACTTGTTGCTTAAATTTCTAGAATAATCGTGGATTCCTGTAGCCGTAACCTGTTTTAATTCCTTTCCACGTTAAGTACGAGTTTGTAAATATAACGGCCACAAAATAATCTAAGTCAAATTTAAATGACCTTACAATATGAGGCAACAATTGCTCAGGGCATCAATTTTTTCCAAGATAAAACGACCCATATTCAAGCGCATATAAATTTTGCTCCTTTTTACAGCAATGGAAGAGTTGTAGCACATGGACCTATGAAGGCACACAAGCTTTTATAAAATGTAATGGCCAATTGACGCTTTGTGTTTCACATTTGTACACATTTCCTTAGACATAATAGTTCTGTAATAAGGACCGGATGTAGATTAGAAACGAAATTGTGGGGAGATTAACTTGAGGATATAAATATTGATTATAAGATAAGAGGTTGGACGTACTTTGATAAGGCTAAAGAAAACTGAACGGTTAGTAAATAAAAGCTAATAAGTTGAAATATGTACTGTATATTTGCTAGTTAAAACTGAATATTAACAATTAATGCAGAATATTAACTAGTGAAGACTGAGGATTACCCAGTGGAGGTTGAATACTGGTTTATTGGGTTCTAGGGTAGAAAATTCTGTATAATATTAAAGATCCAATAATGATGTTAATGCATGAACGATTCACTGGATAACCTACGCCTCTCTTTCAAAGCAATCTGTNATTAAAGATCCAATAATGATGTTAATGCATGAACGATTCACTGGATAACCTACGCCTCTCTTTCAAAGCAATCTGCAGAATCACACTATTTTTAAGTTAACAGGGAATCCCGGATTTTTCGAGTTAGAAACTAACAATCTCGAATTTTGAGATTTATAGCCTATATGAACAGAAATATACAGAATGCTTCATAACATACGGGACCCACTTCACCGGTGGACAGGAGACACGAAAACAATAAAAAAATCATATAAACGTGTGGACTACTTGACCTTCTTTCCGAATTATTGTCCTGTTTTTCCTGCGATACAGGAGGTGCTCACCTTTACTTAACATGACAGTCACGTACTGATAAAGAGGCCTCAAACTAAACGAAATAAACTAAGGACCAATGTCATATTAGGCTTTACAAGAAGTGTTAGTACTGAAGTGTCCTACGAAAGGTAACCTCCGTTAATATCGCGATAACAACTTGATTTATCGTGAAGCACTTCAAGGTTATTCGAACATGCTAACTGATAAATTTTTGGAAAACTGTTGTGTGCGTATTCTTTAGCAACTAATATAATTTATTTCCGTTTGTACAATGAAAATATGNATTAAAGATCCAATAATGATGTTAATGCATGAACGATTCACTGGATAACCTACGCCTCTCTTTCAAAGCAATCTGTAGAATCACACTATTTTTAAGTTAACTGGGAATCCCGGATTTTTCGAGTTAGAAACTAACAATCTCGAATTTTGAGATTTATAGCCTATATGAACAGAAATATACAGAATGCTTCATAACATACGGGACCCACTTCACCGGTGGACAGGAGACACGAAAACAATAAAAAAATCATATAAACGTGTGGACTACTTGACCTTCTTTCCGAATTATTGTCCTGTTTTTCCTGCGATACAGGAGGTGCTCACCTTTACTTAACATGACAGTCACGTACTGATAAAGAGGCCTCAAACTAAACGAAATAAACTAAGGACCAATGTCATATTAGGCTTTACAAGAAGTGTTAGTACTGAAGTGTCCTGCGAAAGGTAACCTCCGTTAATATCGCGATAACAACTTGATTTATCGTGAAGCACTTCAAGGTTATTCTAACATGCTAACTGATCAATTTTTGGAAAACTGTTGTGTGCGTATTCTTTAGCAACTAATATAATTTATTTCCGTTTGTACAATGAAAATATGNAATTTTTGGAAAACTGTTGTGTGCGTATTCTTTAGCAACTAATATAATTTATTTCCGTTTGTACAATGAAAATATGTCCTTTACCCAGACGAAATGTGGGGGAAAGGGATACATAGGGATAAATTACTCCTACTGAATTCGGTCGGCATGAAAACTGCAACTTCTCGGCTGATAGTGAGGAAAACGAACTACATTTTTGGGTACAGTTTTCCGTGCCTCGTTTGTCGAACTGTCACCACCATTGTGTGAGCGTACAGTTCTTGCTGTCCGACGAAGCCAAACGCACGACGCCGAATGATCCGGTGCCGAGTTGGAAGGATCGAACCTAGGGCCGTCAGCATGGCTGTATCACGTGCAAAGCTCCTGATTCGGCGTGTTACCACCCCCACCCCGACAGGGTAGAAGGAGGAGGGGAGTTTGGGAAGGGGAATAATCTCGGTAATATTTCTGCAAGGCGAACGCAGTGCATTTCCGTGTCGGACATCTTGCGGGTGGCTCCGGGGGCCGGCAATTCATACACGTCGACTAGTAGCACGGAGGCTTGACGGGAAGAGAAAGCTTCATTTTTCTAACACGAAAGGGTGGTTAGAGGGTGGGGATAGGTTCTGGGATGTGCTGGACAGGGGCGGGGAGTCAGGTACTGGACGTCGGTGGATGTTGCAGGCACAGAGGGGCTGTTACAAAAAAAAGGGACAATCGTGTGATGCATGTGCTCTTTTATTAGCCCGCATCGCTCAAAAGGAAGGGCGTTAGGGTTAGAAAGAGATGGAAGTCACACACACACCCTCCCATAATTTTCTACCCTCAACCATGGATATTTTTTTTTAACATCTCCTTGCATATAAAAAAAGAAGGTTGGATATATTCAAACGAGTTGGCAGTAGTTTTACAGTCGGGCATTGGCTGTTATCTGTGGACTCACAACGGCTGACACACATAATACATTATTAAAATGTAAACTGCGCNCAGTCGGGCATTGGCTGTTATCTGTGGACTCACAACGGCTGACACACATAATACATTATTAAAATGTAAACTGCGCGGTGTTCCCATGCAGGTATAATTTTTAATGCAGGGTGATGCACGGGTTCAAATAGGCGAGTGGAGGGGGCTCCTAAGCAACGCCCCAAACTTTTTTCTCTCTCTTGAATGCTTCCGTTCTTTTTTTATTTTAACCTTGCACATGTGTTGCGTGCTTTATCAAGTCCTCGCTGATCCACTGCGCGCAAGGCCGATGAAGGCAAACATGAGTTAAAAATAATACTTTCGCCTCACTTTAAAAAAAATATGCTCAGACGTGTGTGTACGCGGTGAGGACACGGGGCGTGTGACAAAACATTCTGGGTCGACGGCCTTTTTTTCGGTTAATTTGGTTTTTCCTAAACCTTCTTTTTCTAACATGCCAGAATACAGTATTTTTCCACTCCCGTGGATTGTATGTGCAATTGTTATGCTTTCCACATAATAATGTTATTTAAAAGAATGGGTGCAATCGCTTGGCCGCCTGGGTAGGCCGCCGAACGGTTAGCAAAGCTCCAGCAGAAAACATTTTATCAAAAAACCGTCCTATATGTTTTTGTGGTAGAGAAAATTGCTCGAACGGGTTTTTTCACGGTAATTTTTAGGTATGAACATTACGGTACAAAATATTAAAAAAGAGGAATAGGGACGTGCATTAAACCTTTATTGTTACTATAACGTCATTAAATGCTAGGGTCTCCGCTGAAAGTCTCAAAGAGGCTCGTTATCGACGGCAAGACTACACGCCAGTTCACTGCTTTGCAAGTAGAGGCGATGGGAGAGTTGATGCGCATGTATTTGTCGCCCCTAGCGCTCCCACGCTTTTAGGCCGCAGACGTGCAAAATTCCTCCAACCAGGCGACCACCTTAAAACACAATGCAATTCAATATTTTTTTTAAATTTTAGAGTATTAAAAAATGTATCTGACTGTCCACATTTATGTTTACATAAAAATGTTTCACAGTCGTATTTCGTCTGCCTAAATTTTGCTGTAAAATTGTTATTTAGTTCATTTCTTACTATCTACTTCTCTTTAGCGAGTATTTTATAATTTTGAAATTCTGTAAAATTTGTGACAAATTTTTCCAGCGCTGAGACTCAATTCTGAATTGTTTTGCAAACTAGGAGTTTGTAATTAACTGGAGTAAGTTATCAGAACTTCTACTATATCATGCGCCATAATTCAATAGTTATTTTCGGAGTAAATGATGTTAAGTTTTATTTCACCCGAATGTTCTATTACCTTTCTCAACGTTTCAGTATTTTTGTGATCGTTAACAATGCATTCTTATAAATAGTTGCATTGTCGTCGCCAAGTTTGACTCAAGCGTAAAATAATTAATAAGGAGACAATTAAATAAGTTTATAATTACTGATACATATCAATTTTTTTATGAAAATAAATTTTAAGCGTGAAGTTGATTTTTTATTAAAAGTGATAATTTAAACGACGGAAAGCGTAATTAAAATAAAAAAGAGAATAAGTGTTTTACTATCAAGAGCATATAAAATATTTTTTACGGTTTATTGGTTAACAATAATTTACTTCGAAATTCTGTTGACAAGGTATTTGTAACGATCTAAACGTCAATGGGTTACGTGCCCGTCTACGAATATATAGTTTCTTCAGTAATCTAAAATCGTTTTGCTTTGTGATTTGGTAGCATGTCTAATACACTATTTACATATTCAGCAGTCAGTTAACGTGTATTTTAAAGTAGATAATTTTACATGACATGCTGAGATCAAACTACATTGGNACATATTCAGCAGTCAGTTAACGTGTATTTTAAAGTAGATAATTTTACATGACATGCTGAGATCAAACTACATTGGCAATCACATCGCCGGGATGTAGGCCTATTTGCGCGAGTGGTAGGTGGTGGTAAGTTCGACGTCAAAATTTGTTTGAAATCCTTCTACACAGTTATAACCGTCAGTACTGACGTGTAGCGCTGAGCATTTTATTTCACGGGGTCTCTAGTTAATCTACTTTTCTACGGCTAAGTAAAGAAAAGTACTGGGAAAACTGTGTTTTTGTGATAACACTAGTCAGTCCACGGGTGTAGTGTAAAACCCAATTCTGCAAACTTCTTATGAGAATATTTTCAAGATTTTTGCGTAGAAAAGACAACTGAAAAATCATTACTACAATGCATACAAAAGTTGATCATAGGTTGCACTAACAAATAATTTAGATTATTTTAAATATATGAAAGGCGCTGAACAATTTTGTATTTAGCGCCCACAAAGACGAAGTTAGACAAAGATGGGGCTACGACAAATTGCAGGGAAGAGTAGAAGAAGGAGAGCCCCGAGAAAACCCAATGGCTAATGGCGTCAGACACGTTTTTCACATGCAGAAACTGGATGTATCTCCATCGTGAATCAAACCCGGATCCCCTTGGTGGGAGACCGATCAGTTAGCCACAAGACTACAGCGACCTCTGAATACTAATGGAACGCTTGTA
The DNA here is from genome assembly GCA_002778355.1 of Clitarchus hookeri. NCBI lineage: Eukaryota > Metazoa > Arthropoda > Insecta > Phasmatodea > Phasmatidae > Clitarchus > Clitarchus hookeri. The sequence goes on from NQII01000599.1 coordinate 27,890, forward strand.
AGTTTGTTACGTAACATGGCCATCTTATGCTGCTGCGGTTATCATGCCCTGCTTTCAGTCCCGTAATATATGGTTACTGTTTTACTTGGACCAATTCCGTTTCTGAAGTGAATACTCCTTTAAAATCAGACTGATACATTGGGCACCAGGACGGAAAGAGCGATGTAACGTTTTTAGGGTCATCCATTCCGACACTGTAACATTTTTTGNATACATTGGGCACCAGGACGGAAAGAGCGATGTAACGTTTTTAGGGTCATCCATTCCGACACTGTAACATTTTTTTAGCGTGGCTAGCAAGGCTGGTCATGCGTTCTTATCGCCCTTCACCCGTGCCCTTTCTGCGCAATGCAATGTANTTTTAGCGTGGCTAGCAAGGCTGGTCATGCGTTCTTATCGCCCTTCACCCGTGCCCTTTCTGCGCAATGCAATGTATAAATAATTCTCATTGATTTGAGTTTTATTTCTATTGTCATTTCAGGCATTTAACTGGTTGTCGGGTCCACGTAAATTTTCACTATATTTTTCTTTTCCTGGTTACAGGCAATATCTTCTTGTTTTTTAAATTTCATTTTGATTATGCTTTACTGTCAAATCCCTGGAAAATTGTCCTACCTTCACCCATTTATTTATTTGTTTTATGGATCTAATACTATCTCCAGGTAGTCTAGGGTGATGGTGTGGTGCAGTTTATCTTACTGTCCATCCAGTTCCTCACAATTCCTAATACTTCTAACTATTTTGATGCCTTATACGGTGGCACTAACTACTCAATATGAAAATTATATGCTTATAAGTTAATTCACTCAGTTCTGACCTAAGTGGAGAAGGAGGTCTTTGAACATATTTTCGGTCCCATTCCCCTTGTAGTCTTCTCTTTGATCGTAAATTTTACCTAATGGGTCATGTTCGCAGTTCTTTGTCTTAGTCTGTACTGTCCAGTATCAATTGTCTTGTTCTTGTTTTGTTTTTCGTACTTCCATTCATTGTGCTTCCTATAAATTCCCAAGCTATCTTCATTATTCCTTTATCATTCAATTCTGAGATAGCCACCCCTCCTCCTTATCAAACTCATCAGCCGCTTACTAATGGCGTCTTAAAAGGTTTCCCGTATTATATTGGAAAATGATTCCCCGGCTGTGAAGTAGGTCCGCTCCTACCCCAGTACATAGTGGATTTACAGCCACGTTATGTCAAGGAAATGGGTTCATTCACATATTTGGGTTTTCTACAGCAATGTTATTTCTTCATTAAAATAAGTATGTATTAATTTAGGAGAGTTTTCTTCTTCCAAATGATTTTCTTCAATCCTAATATCAACTCCCCTAACAGTTTAACTGCAAATTCTCACATAGACTTTTTTTTATTTCATTTTTTTATGTATCATAACTTGTCTAATATATGTTAGATATTAGACACCTTGTAAGTCTCCTCATTCCTCATTCCTCATTCGTCATGTCTTCGATATTCGGACACTTGCAAGTCATTTGCTGGATGGTATTTTCAACTACACATATCAGGCAAACTGTAGAATCCACTAATTTGCGTCCCAGCTTTTTGGCTTTAAATTCCCATGTCCAGAAAGTATCTGGCTCAAGTAACAACCCACAGTGGTTCTGCGGTGGCTTAATCCTTCCACAGATTAAGGAAAGATTTCGTATGCNTCTGGCTCAAGTAACAACCCACAGTGGTTCTGCGGTGGCTTAATCCTTCCACAGATTAAGGAAAGATTTCGTATGTGACTCTCACTTTCTCCGATCTGTTCTATCTCTCCTGCCAGATGCATATTGTATATTTTCTCTTTCCTCTCTTGCTGATCAATGAAGCTGCTCTTCCATTAGTTGCTTGAANTGCCAGATGCATATTGTATATTTTCTCTTTCCTCTCTTGCTGATCAATGAAGCTGCTCTTCCATTAGTTGCTTGAAGTAGTGTGCCTCTTTCATCTGACAAGATGTCCAGGGGTATTGCTCCTGCCACAGCATGTAAAGCTTCAGTTAATGGCCTGGCTTTGGGATACCAGACTGCTGCTTCATACATTGTTTTACATAATAATACACTCTTGTATAGCGCCATTGTTTTGAATCAAAGTACCCATTATTCTGTGCATACAGTAATAATTTTTGAGAACAGGCTCACTGTTTTTTACATTAAATAGGTGATGTGTTCTTGGAAGTGAAACACATTGTCCAATATATCTTCTAGGTAATTCACTTCCAGTTTTTTCGGTCTTCCCTTAAACCTAATGATTGGGGGATCATTGTAGGTTCCCTTTTATTAGTGATGCATTCGTATTTTATTTTGAAAAAATGATTTTCACTTTTTCACCTCAAGCTTTTAAATCTCCCAGGATCTCTTCAGTTTTCATTTCTAGTACTACTATACTCCATGCGGGTGCTACTATCAAAGCGTCATCTGCAAATAAAAACTTCTTACCTTTTTGTGGTAAGATGATCAGAAGTAGTTTGTCGAAAAGTACACACTTCTTCTGTCCTCAAAGAAGGACATCATAATGCCACCGATATTGGTGAGGAATTAAATTTCCTTTAATTGCCAGACCACCTTCGGCCAACATGCATTTTAAAATGCACCACTGATGTCCAGGAAGNGAATTAAATTTCCTTTAATTGCCAGACCACCTTCGGCCAACATGCATTTTAAAATGCACCACTGATGTCCAGGAAGATATTTAACACATAAGTTGCTCTCATTGTCTTGATCTTGTGCGCAGCAATCATTCCTGTTTTTTTTTTCTTTCGATTCCCCTTCCTTTCCAGAATCCGTATTTCTTACAATGTAAACCTTCTGTACCCACAAGGTGGGCTAGTAATTTCATGATACTCAGTTTCTCTAACATGTTTCCCATTACTGGGAGAAGTGTGAGAAGATTGAAAATTAGCTTTTGTCTGATCCTTATCTCCTTCCTTGTATAAGATAATAGAAATTCCCTTCTTCCGTAAGTATTCGTTCNGAATTAAATTTCCTTTAATTGCCAGACCACCTTCGGCCAACATGCATTTTAAAATGCACCACTGATGTCCAGGAATATATTTAACACATAAGTTGCTCTCATTGTCTTGATCTTGTGCGCAGCAATCATTCCTGTTTTTTTTTCTTTCGATTCCCCTTCCTTTCCAGAATCCGTATTTCTTACAATGTAAACCTTCTGTACCCACAAGGTGGGCTAGTAATTTCATGATACTCAGTTTCTCTAACATGTTTCCCATTACTGGGAGAAGTGTGAGAAGATTGAAGATTAGCTTTTGTCTGATCCTTATCTCCTTCCTTGTATAAGATAATAGAAATTCCCTTCTTCCGTAAGTATTCGTTCNATTAGCTTTTGTCTGATCCTTATCTCCTTCCTTGTATAAGATAATAGAAATTCCCTTCTTCCGTAAGTATTCGTTCATTAAAGAAAATGTGTCTTTTTTTAGGGCGTTGGGTTGGCTGGGTTTCTGGCAATTCTCACATTCTTATTTTCTTCTCTGCATGCACATAATTTGTTCCTTCTAACACATCATATGACATGAGAGATGTTACCAATTCCTGGGCATTTTCTTGTTCACCAGTGATGATTCCTCCATGTCTGGATGGGGTCTTTACGACATGATTGAATTTTATATTATTGGCTAGTACCTTGTATACCTGCCCCCAAGGATTCTTCTTCACCCTCAGTATCCTTGAATATATTCTCTCTCTTTCTCTCTCTCCAATATTAACCAGCATTTTGGCGCCTCTGCTCAGGGGCTCTTCTTTCCTGAAGGAGGACATCTGACGAGACACGTGTGTAGAACATAAAAAATAAATGAGAAGATAATTTCGAAGATCTGCACCAAAGAGTAGGCTCTCATAATTCCTGGATTAACTTCGTTATATTCTCAACTCTTCAGTGCAGATCTCCGGTAAGTCCTTCTCGGTACTTCTGGATAATATCCACAAGAACCTCGTCAAACCTCCTCCAGTCAGAACCTTTGTAGACGTATTGGATTCTTGAGACCCCTTTTACCTCAGGGACTGGAAACAGTTCATATCAAAATTACTGTCTCTATAGTCACTTGTCGGATCTTCAATTACTCTCCAGTTTGCAACCAGTCTAGAGACATTCCTGGTTGTGAACATGACGTCTAAATCCGACTCAAAACCATGTACTAGTGACACATGTCGCAAGATTACTGGGTTCATTATAGTGACACGAGGATCATTCACCAAGAGATAATGATCAATCACCATGGCACTTTGTCAGGTTCTTCTGCGTATCATTGTCTTGATTTTGCATTGACATATGTTCCAATTATGAGTTTTTCTCATCCTTCTAACAACTCGTTCTAATTATAGATATGAACAATGTTATCATCCGAGTGCTGGAAGTAGGAGGTTTCCAGGCAGTAAAATATCTTATTGGAAGTAATCTGGATTCAGATGTGCTGATCAGGCATACATTTTTCAAGTCTCATTGAATTCAATTGTGTTAGAATCCAAATTGCAGACACAGGATTTTTGTCAGAACATATTACATTTCCAGGTTGTTCTATATTTTTTCTCGTAATGTATAAGGTTCTGTTCTTACATCAGGGCATCAATTTCTTTCTCGTTCGCAATTATCGTTAACTCTGGTGTAGCAATAGGGCTTCTTTGTATATTAATTTGCCCTACTAGAATTGTTTGTAGAGCAGTCATTCTTCATCATAATCAGTCCTTTCCAGCTCCATTGCAAATACCATCATAATACGGAAGCTTTTTCCAGTCCAATCTTTATGAATGTTAACTAATGTTCTTTATAACCTCTTGAAACTGTAACTGCTTGACTAATACACGAATAAAATAAATTTGCTCCTTTTTTGTGCGACGAATTACATGGAAAAGTAGCTCCATATCTTAAAGTTGAGTTAAAAGTGTAAGTTAAACATTTGCGAGCACTGAAATGATTTATTTGGCAATCGGTTTTTTTAATGCATATAAGTGTGACAATAACCCCATTCGTAAAATATTTGCGTTTATACTTATTTTAGAGTTTAAAGTGATTAGGCCCTTATCAATGGACTTTGACAATTATTGAAAGAATACACAACGTCCAGTCTTGTAGAATTCAAGCAGCGCTTAAAATGCTCAGTTTACCATTGGCAGTATATACAGTAGGACTATTGTATACGAACTTAATTCATTAAAGGTGCGTCTAAAACGCAATTTATCTGTTTTTCCATCCTGAATATCTGGCAACGTTGCCCCTAGTACAGAACTACCTGTTCCTGCGATGCGCGTGGTCTCGTAAGTGCACAGCCTCAATTTGTGGTCGCTTTCAGGAATGCGTTCCGCCCCAGGGCATTCCACAGGCTCCCGAGGGCCAGCCGCCCACGTGATCGCCGACACACTAGCAGCGCCCCCTGGAGGGACGTCGCTGGCGACGCCAAGCGCTGGCGGGGGCAATGGGGAGTAGCGCTTAAACTCCCGATGGACGGCGACGGCAGCCAGGAGGATGGCCCAAACCTCCCGAGGACGCGGCGCAGTTGTAGGTGGCGCGTTGCGGAAATGGGTTAGTCTGTGGGCGAATGAGGGGTGAGTGTTGGAGGGAAGAGTGCACGGGAACAGCCTCCACCCCTACCCCCATCGTCCCCGACACACCCCACCTTTTCCCGCTTCATCATACTCCCCAGGCCGGTCATTCCATCATCCATATCGTAAACCGGGGACCGCCATTTCGCTCCGCGCGCCGTGAAATTGGTTCACGGGTGAGGGGGGAAGGTGGGGGAGACGGCGGCAGTGGTGCGAACCCTCTCCCCGGAGGTGTTTGCCATGAACAACACGTCGCCGTAACTCCCACGTCGTGGGCCCTCGGGGGGCGGCCGTAATGGTCCCGGGTTCTACACTGGGAGAAGGGGGGACGGGCAGTTACTACCGAAACAAACGCCCATCGCCTACGTCTCCCGGCGGGGCGCCCCTGAACTTTGACCCCTCGGGCTCCCGGTGTCGTTATCATTATCCGAAATTACCGCAGACGTCGGGGCATCTACGCCGTGGCGGGGTCTGAGGCGATGGGACCAACCACTTTTCTCCCGCTCGTCGGGAAATACCCTCCGTCTGTAGAATATCTGTTACGGTCTGCCATTGGAGCCCGCCCCTCTTTCGGAAAATCATCACGTGTTAACGACGGGCCTTCGAAGACGTGGATGTATCGGCACAGGAGGTCAAGCCGGCTGTCGTGGTAAAGGACAGTATCGTGCGTTCGTGTTATCATTTAGCTAATGAGTGCCGATTTAATTCACGGAAACACTAAGCGAGGTGGAAGCTGCCACGCCACGAAGTGTAGTGGTCACTTGCCTACCAGAATATCGTAAATTCCGCTATGGTCGTCTAGCGATGCTCGCATAATAAGGCTCTCGATAAGCGAAAAAGTGAACGAGAATAACGTGCCAAGTCCGTAACTTTTAGAATCGTTAGGTCCGAGAAGGAAGGGTTGATTAACTCGGAGTCCTATAATCGTTAGTGTTACGACGGAAGATATATAACGGTGTGTGACAGCGCGCCTAATCCTGATGTCATAGCGGAACCACGTAAACATCCAAAACAAGCGTCTGTCTCTTAAAGGAACAAATGAAAGTGCTATTCATACGACAAATGCGAGCGACATCTCAGTGAAATTATAAACCGAAAGCGGCGAATTTTAACCGCGATACCAGAAGGTGTGCATTTTCACATGGAGGAATTGGCCACATATTCTCCTAAGTAAACATTAAAATTTTAATTTTGGGTTGTATTAAACCTCTCCCTTATATAAATGTTTCTAGAATATCGACATTGTTCGAGGTTAAAAGTTATGAATCAAAGATTTAAAAAAAATGGGACCTCTGATTTTTTTTTCTTCTCTTCACATATAATAATATTTCCCATGGAAGCTACACTCTGATATCTACCCGATGATTTTCCAAGACACATTGGTTAAAAAATTTTGCTGACGCTTAATTGAAACACTATCATANCTGATATCTACCCGATGATTTTCCAAGACACATTGGTTAAAAAATTTTGCTGACGCTTAATTGAAACACTATCATAAAACTTAACTTGTATTTGCATGTGTCAGATTATGGTTGCAGAAAAACCAGATTTTTATCAAAGTGGACAGTCGCAATTTCGGGAATCGGTGNAAAAAATTTTGCTGACGCTTAATTGAAACACTATCATAAAACTTAACTTGTATTTGCATGTGTCAGATTATGGTTGCAGAAAAACCAGATTTTTATCAAAGTGGACAGTCGCAATTTCGGGAATCGGTGTCAGAAGTTTTAATTTTCTGTTTAAAGCCACTTGGTTGTGCATAGAAGGATGTATAGTAACCTATACAGCCTGTTCGCAAATTTAATGCCCAAACTTCTGTTGGTGATTCGTTATGAAAAATTAAGTCGAAAATATACAGGACACCATACACCTAAACAGAATATAAAATAATATATGAGCATGTGAAAATTGGTTTTTTTCAAAGTATTTTCGCTGAATGACTTGTACTTTCTGCCAGCGGTAGAGATAACGGAGATTTACCCACAGTACGTCCCACACGGTTGAATGGGACACTGCCATTTGGCACGGTATGAAGCGTGTACAGGTGGAGGGCATGTCGTTGATGTGCTGACGTATCACTTCCTCAAGCCGAACAGTGCACACAGACATAGGACGGCCAGNTACCGAGCGTTACACTTTTTCATAAGTGACTCCCAGCCGCAACCTAATTTAAGACGTTGTCACGTCAAAATACGTTTTCAAACCCCAATTTTCATAAGCTCATATCTCGTTTAGGTATATGGTAACCTATACATTTTCGACTNAAAATACGTTTTCAAACCCCAATTTTCATAAGCTCATATCTCGTTTAGGTATATGGTAACCTATACATTTTCGACTTTATGTTTCATAAGGAATTATCTCCCACAGTTTGGGAGATAATTTCCGAAGTACCTATATATACATAACATATGTATATGTAGGTTACTCCATAAGAAGGTCAAATGGGACGTGCTCTTTTGGTTATAGTGGGCTCTAAATCTGGGTGAACTCGAATAACAACCCACGATAAGCAATTTTCGTGAAATAAAATTAATTAATTTTTAACACAGTCATTACGTCATGTAATACGAAAGTTGATTACTGTTTAAGAAACTATAAGAGGCTGATTTAAATAAGATTTTTCATAAGAATTCCTTACTTACCAGCGAAACGCAAAATACATGACGCTAAGAGGAAAATTTTTGCTTGCGTAAAATTTAATTTGTGAATTTTGTAAGATAATATGAAGACGAAGCGAATCACAGTGCTGAAGTGTATGAGAAACGGTATATACAGGACTAGCAGAGACTAATATTACATATGGTAGCTTGCTCGTATTACTGTAAAGTTGTATGCTTAACGGCTAATAAGAAAGTTAACATATTCCATGTCATGAAAGCTGTTCTGTATGTTGTGAATAATACCTTCTTGTAAAATTTTTATAAGTGATGAATTACACATTAGCTCACCAGACCATAATTACTATCTGCTTTGTAATTATGATATGGCATAGCCCTTGAACTATAACACACCACGTAAATCATCGTTGTGTATGCGCCATTTTAAATGGCAAATATTAGTTTTATAGTGTGGCATAATATGTACGCCTCCGTCTCTCCTACCCCCCCACCCCTCAACAAAAAATGCTGTTCTGTTAGCCACCGGTATAAATATAAAGTGGAGGTTTAAAAGCAGTAAGTAAATAAACGCATCAAAGTAGATTTTTTTAAATAGTTGTGTTGATAAACTGGTAATCAGGGTTTAAATATTCGCACTGCACAATTACGCAAATAAAAGGTTATCTATAAATATGGCTTTCGATTTGCTCTCTTGGCACTCGCCTCGATCTGTGTATGTGTGTGTTTGTGTGTGTGTGATTGAGGAAGGTTGATGAAGTTGACAATCTGACTTGTTTTTAAATACACTTCCGTCTTTCCAAACCCAGAAATCTTCCTCACAGGGTAAGAACATAAGATTCTAATACGTGGACATGCATTCAAAATATTTTCACGTGGGAAAACTAGATTCTGTTTTTTGTGTACTTATACAATATGAAGTTTAATTTTTAAGCGGTGATGGCTAAAACGGGAGTTCTCACAGTCCATTTCAGGAACTAAAACTTTGGAATAGGGTATTTAAAAAAGTACAGGGACTTACAACACACATATAATTTACTATTATAACTCAAAATGGCACGTACAGAGCTGAAACTCCCATATAGGGAATTTCCAACGGAAAGACTGCCCGCCGGTACAGTAGCTTGCATTCGTAGAGAATTATCCCTTGCAGNCCATATAGGGAATTTCCAACGGAAAGACTGCCCGCCGGTACAGTAGCTTGCATTCGTAGAGAATTATCCCTTGCAGGTTAACATACTCCCGCTAGACAATATATAGGACTAAATAAAATCAAAAAATACTTATATCGTGTGTCTTGCCATTACATATGGTTTAAAACATTACATGTCTCCCCTCCGATATTGAAGTATGAAGATAAATTAGACTGAAACACTTCATTACTCATTGATCTTCCTNCCATATAGGGAATTTCCAACGGAAAGACTGCCCGCCGGTACAGTAGCTTGCATTCGTAGAGAATTATCCCTTGCAAGTTAACATACTCCCGCTAGACAATATATAGGACTAAATAAAATTAAAAAATACTTATATTGTGTATCTTGCCATTACATGTGGTTTTAAACGTGCATTAATTACATGTCTCCCCTCCGATATTGAAGTATGAAGATAAATTAGACTGAAACACTTCATTACTCATTGATCTTCCTTGAAGGCGAAGTGGATGACATTGAATTTTTGTTTGGTCTTGCTGAGAGCATGCCTGACTTAAGTTCGAAACGTCGTGGATACAAACCTGAAAAGCTGAAGAAAATATCTTTCTATATCTGTGATGTCATTCCACACCAGTTATTTGTCTTTCTTCCATCTCCACAAAATAAACTATTATAATACAGCAGTTACAGTAAAATGGGATAAAAAATTGGGACGATATTTGCTGTCAAATCACCACGTTCAACCACGCAACTGCGTCGTGGATTGTTCTCTGCGATGCCACACTATCTAACTCACGTGCTTCGCATGTGCAAGACACAAAAGATTTCCGTGCCCGGAAACTGTTCTTATAGTTGATAATGCCAACCTCCATGGACGAGGGACTGAGACAGGTGCCATCAGTTCAGTGCTCGTCTAGCTATGTTAAACAACAAAAGCCCAAACTGATGCAGTATTGCGTATTCAGTGTCCTTCCACACCACCTATCTGATGGCTTTACCGACTTACCACCGTCGCAGAGAGCACCGTGCCATGCGACTGTCCCTCTTCACGAGTAATTTCGTTCACGTTCTCAATGACCTAGCAACTGAGATGTTCCTAATCAGCGTAGTAGCCTACACGTCCGGCTAAAACGACTAGATAACAACTGTCAATTGAAAGTCAAACTGATACTGTCCGCACAGAACTTCTTGGCCACTCAAGGTCACCATTTCTTATTGGGAGTGCAGAAAGTAAAGTTTTGTCCCGACAGTAGGACGTCAGTGTTGAGCTACTCCGAATTTATTTCTCTAGCCCTAGTTTCAGCGCACCATTTAAACTTTGTGCCATGCAAAATTTCGGAGAAAATAGTAAGAATTTGTTCAGCTAATTGCAGTAAAGCTGATTCCTGGTTACTCTGAACCTTCATGAAACCGGAAATCCCTACTCTTCCTGTTTAGTCTTATTGTTGTGTCTACGTGAGTTCGTACTTCTTGCCGATTGGACTAGTATCAACGCGTGCTTAAGAAAGACGTATTACCGAATTCGTCAATTTTAAAAACGTGGTTTTTTAAAACGGTAACACGTGGAACTGCTTAACGTGTTCTGCTTCTAACTGAAATCATAGTTTATTTATCAATAAACATATAAAAAAAACAGACGGCAAAATAAATAATTTTGATATTCGCAAATGTCACTCTTCTACTCTAGAATGAAAATCCGGTGTGCTACTTGGGAAGAATGTGTTTTTCTGGTAACTACCGAGTCTCTTCCCTCGCTTCGCCCTCCTTCTTTTTTGATCACTCCGCTTCTTCCACGCTTCATCTTATTTCACGTAACCACATTATAAAGACGGGTAGGAAGCGCAAGTGTCTTCCTCAGGTAAGACGTTTGGTTCTGCTGAGAGTCTAATTCTTGTTGGCCCTGTCTAAGGTGGGGACAACGTAAACATATATTTTAATAGTTTCTTATTTTTAAAATAAGTTCTAAGATAACTAGACTATTTTTAAATTAATGTTTGAAAATAAATACTTACCCGAGACTATTTAATTTTACGAAAACACTGACCACCACATCTAAATCAAAGTTAGCAGTAAATTATTAAATATNTACCCGAGACTATTTAATTTTACGAAAACACTGACCACCACATCTAAATCAAAGTTAGCAGTAAATTATTAAATACATAGGGCTATTCAATTTTATTCTATCTTCTTAAATTTATTTAATGACCATGGTGACTGGCTTTCGGCGATTTGTTTTGGTTTTATACATAAAATAGTAATATTCGGCGCAGGTGTATCATATTTATGATGACAATTTCACTGCTTTACTTAATTGACTTTGGTACATGCCAACGTGACGATAAAACAAGCAATAGGTGGAAAATGGAAACAACGAAGAGCTCTGAAAATTGCTCTGTTCAAAATAAATAAATGTAGTCGAGGATAGTTGATGTATATGGTCCAATAGAGTTATGTGAACTGTTATAAGTTTTGCGCCTAACCTTGCGACGTAAAAGCCAAAACCACACAGCGACTGTTGAGCCTTNTTATGTGAACTGTTATAAGTTTTGCGCCTAACCTTGCGACGTAAAAGCCAAAACCACACAGCGACTGTTGAGCCTTTGAGGAAGGGTCGGCGGGTCTGCCAGGGAACGAAGAACGGTGATTGGGGTGGCGCAGGGTAATCTTGTGTCCACGGNTGAGGAAGGGTCGGCGGGTCTGCCAGGGAACGAAGAACGGTGATTGGGGTGGCGCAGGGTAATCTTGTGTCCACGGCGAGGCACTGTCGCCTCCAGAATTCGGCTCGCCCGCTTTATCAACCTGTTATTGCGCCCAGCGGACGGTAATCCCTTCGGAAATCGCTTTCCCCCGGCAGCGCGCGTGCGCCGTGGGTCGTTCTAAGCCTCTGACCAACCATAAACACACCCCCACCACCCAGCCTCACCGTCGCTTTCAAACAAACCCCCTGGGAACACACGTGTGGAAGGGCTGTTGCAGTGGTGGGAAGAGGGTAACGCAGCTTCGATGGAGGAGAGTAACCCGTGAGCTAAAACACATCCCTCTGTCCTCTCCGATACTGCCCTCCAGGACAAACACCGTCCTGCATTTTTTTTTCGCACGAGGGCCATTTCCGCGAGGGATGATGGAATAAAAAAAAACTCGAATCGGTGTATCGAACTGGTGGGCGGGGAGTTGAAGCAGGCAGACGACAGCATAAGTTCTTCGTGTACAGTATACACGGGTATAGTCCATTCACGGTTACCTCCAACTTTTCTGAAGCCCTGCTTGAGTTCTACTTCCAGAACAATCCTCCGCCTCATTCAAACAAAGTTTAACCAAGTCTATAACATTTCACAAAAGGGACAACCCACCGCATTCGTGTGCACTTACTATATTACTATTTTTCATACGAACATTTTATTATTAGCCATTACCTACACACATATTTTCTATTTATTATTAATATTAATTATTAATTAAATATTATAGATTATAGCCGGAGTATAAGTTAAAGTTCAATTTAAATGTTTATGATACATTGCGTATTTAGGAAACAACCAAATACTCCACAGATGGGAATATTTTTCAAAGGCTTGATTGAAAAAGTGTGAACGAACTGCGAATAGACAATAGCAATAACATCGTGGAAAACGCATCAAGGACGATCCACCTTTACACTGCGGGAGAGCGCAAACAAAAATAAAACATTTAGACGATTTATTAACAGAGTTATTTCAAAGCTCACGGTTCCACTCTACGGCGTTTTATTTAAGCTTCAGGAACTCCCACATCATTCCAGATTGTTTCCGAAATGCCAGGAATAAACCTCCTTATTGTCATTAATGAAGAACCATTTGTTAACGAATGGTTCAGAAAAAATTCAAAATGTTCCCCATTTACGAAGAAAGTGCAACTGAAGACGAACTTGNATTTGTTAACGAATGGTTCAGAAAAAATTCAAAATGTTCCCCATTTACGAAGAAAGTGCAACTGAAGACGAACTTTCAAGAACTTCTCATCCGAAATCACTCGCAAACATACATTAGGTTGTTAGTAATTGTTAAAATATATTAAACTATTTTGCACTTGGCGTTAAGTGTTTCAGCCCCTCAAAAATAAGTATAAAAGTTAACTATACTAGCGTTTGTGAAAAAGGCAACTCCAAGAAGTATACATGTGATTGAAATAAAAGTTATATAACAGAATACGTACATGACAACACAATTTATTAGAATTGCAGAACTTTACATCATCTCTGTCTTTGAGAATTCAGTATGGTTTGAAGCCCCTCCTCCCATACGGCAATCTCAGAACCTAAATGTTGTGGCATGGAATCAAAGAGAACCTGGATTTTTTCCTGGGAAAACTACCCCTTGCAGTTTGTATGCGAGTCCACAAAGCATCATTAGTGATTGCTGGAGGAACGTGACGAACAAGTCGCGGACCAACCATATCCCAGACAGCAGTGGTAACCGTCGTTCGTTGAAGAAGGCTTGAACATTCCTCGCTTCATGTGGCGGGGCATGGTCCTGCTGAAATATTTCATGTAGAGTTGCCTGAAGGAGTGGCAATACCTCAGGCTCTAAAACCTCCCTGATATAGAGGTTGCTGTTCAGATTGTCCTCAATATATAAGGTTCGATATCGCATGTTGTATCCAATGGCGCCCCAAACCATCACACTTCGCGTTTGCCCGCTATGCGTCTCCACAATGCAGGCTACCAACAAGCGATCACCACGGTAGCTGTAGGACAAGCTGAAGCGGGACTCATCCATAAAACACTAAATTTTATCACTCAGTACGCCAGCGACGGTGATCACGTGCCCATTGCAGTCTGAGGCGTTTGTGGTTCCTGGACAAAGCAAGTCAACGCAATGGCATGTGCGCCACCAGTCCCGCCCGCAACACGTCTAATCGTCGACGCAGACAGGTCCACGCCCAATGCAGTGCTCCAGTGTCAAACCAACACGGTGGACGTGGCTGTACGGTTCGTTATGATCATGTAGACAAGATGGCGTTCATCCCGTGATGTGGTCACATTGCGTGGTTTAGTACCCGCTCGTCACTGCGTACGACCCTCTTCTAACCAATGGTTCTACACACGCCTTACTGTCGTATNCGTGGTTTAGTACCCGCTCGTCACTGCGTACGACCCTCTTCTAACCAATGGTTCTACACACGCATTACTGTCGTATCAGCATGCCCTGTACAAGCCGAAATGTCACTGTACGACAAACCCGTTTCCCGGAGACCTATCATTCTTCCTCGTTTGAACTTAATCACATGCTGATATGGCACCCTTTGACGTCCACAAGGCATACTGACACTTGCTTTCATTTATTTTGACGGTTATTCAATGGCTGAGCTTGGCGTAACATAGACCTTTCTAGTCACACAAGATAGGGTTCTGCTGGGCCTACATGTATNCGTGGTTTAGTACCCGCTCGTCACTGCGTACGACCCTCTTCTAACCAATGGTTCTACACACGCCTTACTGTCGTAGCAGCATGCCCTGTACAAGCCGAAATGTCACTGTACGACAAACCCGTTTCCCGGAGACCTATCATTCTTCCTCGTTTGAACTTAATCACATGCTGATATGGCACCCTTTGACGTTCACAAGGCATACTGACACTTGCTTTCATTTATTTTGACGGCTATTCAATGGCTGAGCTTGGCGTAACATAGACCTTTCTAGTCACACAAGATAGGGTTCTGCTGGGCCTACATGTATNTATTCAATGGCTGAGCTTGGCGTAACATAGACCTTTCTAGTCACACAAGATAGGGTTCTGCTGGGCCTACATGTATGCCATCCCTCTGCAATCATAATAACTTATTACTGGTACACTGTTCTACATATCCTCCGAGTTTGGATTCATTGGGCCATTCTTTCTGGGTGTTGCATTTTTCACTAACAATAGTGTATTACAAATCGTTATAATATTTTTAGAAACCTTTAAAAGAAACTTCCAACTTGTAATGAGTCCCTATATTGAAAAAAAAAAAAATTTAAAAAAAATTTCTCAATTTCAGCTTCCCCCCTCCCTTGTCTTCATAAAATAAAAGAAAATTGAATGAGCAGATTTGACGTTGGTCTTTAACTCATGCCGAAGCGTGGGAATGAGGCGAGGAAAGTGGTACTTTGCCACAGCTTTACACACTGAGTAACTCACCGGTCAAATTNCCGAAGCGTGGGAATGAGGCGAGGAAAGTGGTACTTTGCCACAGCTTTACACACTGAGTAACTCACCGGTCAAATGATCTTTTAGACTCTCAACCTTCAAGCATGCTAGAGATGGACAAGTAGCTCTCGAGTTTCATTATTGTCTTCAATTGNCCGAAGCGTGGGAATGAGGCGAAGAAAGTGGTACTTTGCCACAGCTTTACACACTGAGTAACTCACCGGTCAAATTATCTTTTAGACTCTCAACCTTCAAGCATGCTAGAGATGGACAAGTAGCTCTCGAGTTTCATTATTGTCTTCAATTGNATCTTTTAGACTCTCAACCTTCAAGCATGCTAGAGATGGACAAGTAGCTCTCGAGTTTCATTATTGTCTTCAATTGGTTGTTTCACCCAAACGTAATGCTACCATGCTCTCAAAGCACTTAACTGGCGCTAGTACAACTTTCCTTAAATCTTACTCGCGCAACACAAAATATTTTCTTATGCAAATTCAGTGACCAATAAAATTATTACATAGTCCGCAATGGGAATTTCCTTATCGTTCCCGCCAGCGTTCAGTGATACAGCGCTCGAAATACGTAAATGCTGACCCGAAGATCGTGGACTTGAATCACAAGTTGGTCTTAAGTGAACGACACGATATTTAAGGCTGCCGCCTTCCTGGAGCTATTTTCTGCGATTGAGGCCGCGAAGCGCAGGAGCGATAAGGGCTACACTGCCATGCGCATCAAGTGCGCCATCGCCGCTTAACGCAAGGCTTTGAACCGGCGTGAAGTGTTCTCGCCACATTGCGTGTACCTATTGAACTTTCAGCGGTGACCGGATAATTTTTTTAGTGGAAAATCTGTACACAGATTCAATGCAGGGCCCTTTGAGAAGATTTTTACGTATCTAACGCGTATATTTTGAGATACATCGCTTTGAAAATGCCGTTTTTAGCTACGTTTGGGTACTCCGAAATCGTCTGTCCAATGTGCGTGACGTCTTGNACATCGCTTTGAAAATGCCGTTTTTAGCTACGTTTGGGTACTCCGAAATCGTCTGTCCAATGTGCGTGACGTCTTGAAAGCAACCAACAGCCCTCGTCTGAGGTTTTGTGTTCTTTTCGTAGATGAGGACATTGTACGCATGTTTTTACAGTTACGTGGAAAAAACGTGTGGAGGAAGGAGGGGCAACANTTTTCGTAGATGAGGACATTGTACGCATGTTTTTACAGTTACGTGGAAAAAACGTGTGGAGGAAGGAGGGGCAACATGACACATCTAACACTAAAATGGCCATAACAATGTAAATACTGCTCTCACATGTATAATATTGTTATGCGATAAACATAATGCATTTACGCAATTATGACTACCACTAACAGTTTCACAACTTCACGTGTACGATATCTGTAAACAATTTTCCTAAAGATTGCACACTGTATCATCTTGCCCTAGTAGAGGGGCAAGATGAAACTGTATGTGGTACACGATGATATTTACTTACAGCACTTTCTAAACTCTTATTACTGGCCTGGTTTAGGAGCACACTTCGCAGATACATTTTTCTCTCTCTCTCTGTAGTCTATAGAGCTTTTGTGGTATCACATTTTGCAAGTATACCACTTTATCCAATCTTAAGGTGGTGGATCTTCGTTCACCCCAGAGCATTATGGACATGCTGTGCTTCTTGATTTAGAGGCTGGCTTCCTTGTTCATTGTCTTGCTTTGTTCTTCTTTGTTCTTCTATTCTTTGTTTTACGGGAGAGCTTGTCAGTACTTCACACCTCAGACCACGTCTATTCTTTATCTCTCAAGGAGTGCAATGGGGAAAAGGTCTCAACTGTTCANTCAAGGAGTGCAATGGGGAAAAGGTCTCAACTGTTCAGGGGAGACGGCTCCCATTGTGTTTGTAGAAGTTCTGGACGATTATTTTTATAGAACTCCTGCTTTCGATGTACAGACGTTCAGCTCTTCTGTCCATGTGGAAGATCTTCGATGTTCTGGAGAGAATGCTTCTACTTTGGAAGCTGATCCATTCGAAGATATAGAAATACACATGCTAGACAAAGGGGTTCCTAAGGAAGCTGCACTAACGGGAACAAAAGGAAGTTCTGCCAAGTTATCATCATCTAGACACCGATATGTTACCCTGGAAAGAGAAAAATCAGCTTCTGTGTATAAGTCATTATTATAAGGAAAAATTCCAGTTGAGCTGAAACCAAATATTGCATTCTGCATGATGCCTTGCAGTATGCGTTACCAACGAGTTTTGGAATCAATATTTCTGTAATTGTTTTACCAGGGTTCGTGACAATCCAATTTTGACGGACTGTATTGTAATACGTCTTCAGAGGCCCGAATAAACTGATGCCCAGTGGCTGCAGTTTATGGCTGCAGTGAGGCAGAAGACTGACCATTACAATTCAATTTTCTTTGCCAAAGTTAACTGCAGCAAAAGAAATGCGAGAAGAATTGTTGTCGATTATTAAAAGAACTGGGTATTCTTTAGATGGCTTTACAAATTTGTAAAATTGCTCTAAACATTCAACAAATAACTTTTATGTCATCCATCCATTGTCTTTAAAAACAGTTGCTCAACTTGTTTTTGGCCTGTTGAGATTAGAACTTTCGACGGACGGTGAACTGTTGACACGCAAGATTCATCTACATTAAAAATTCTGTCAGCAGTAAACGAATAACAGCTGTATGTTTCTTTACGTAAATCATAAAAGCTATTGACATTGACATTATTAAAAGCCATTGTTTGATCTATGCTTGTAGCTTCTAGTTTTCTAAGTGAGAAANAAAGCTATTGGCATTGACATTATTAAAAGCCATTGTTTGATCTATGCTTGTAGCTTCTAGTTTTCTAAGTGAGAATTCAGGATGTCGTCGCATGAACCCTTGAATCCAATATTTTGTCGCCATTCACTTGGTTCTGCTAAAGGTATGGTCAANTCAGGATGTCGTCGCATGAACCCTTGAATCCAATATTTTGTCGCCATTCACTTGGTTCTGCTAAAGGTATGGTCAAACTTATTTCTTTCTGCCATTTAGAAAGTTAGTTCGCTTAGGTTTTGGATGGTAAGACCAAAAAACCTATGACTTATTTCCATGCAATACTCCACTAATTGCAACTCTATCGCCTCCAGAAATACATTACTAAATCTTCCATAATGACCCGGTGTCTTCGTACCCGCACGTGCCAACTTAACATGACAAAATAATGTAATCTTAGGAATTGCATACTCACTGCCCGCAGCACTGAGTGACAGGGTGTGCTCAATCACTGATGACACAGCAATCTTCATTAATTCTTTTGACCACTGACCACTACTAGTCTTCCTCTTACTGTCATACTATCTGGANATGACACAGCAATCTTCATTAATTCTTTTGACCACTGACCACTACTAGTCTTCCTCTTACTGTCATACTATCTGGCCTCAAATAAAGAACCTAGCCTAAGTAAATAAATTTACAATAACTCTGGCTTATTACATTAAATACACAGTAAAAATCCTCAACGAGATTCACTAAGGTCGACTGGTTAGAAGTTGAATTCACAAGGACTGTCTTAAAATTGACATATGAGTTATATTCAATAAATGTTTTTGCTACTTTGCAATAAAATATAAAACAATATAAGTTNTCTTAAAATTGACATATGAGTTATATTCAATAAATGTTTTTGCTACTTTGCAATAAAATATAAAACAATATAAGTTATTAAAAATTCCAATGTCTTTTAGACAACCACTTATGTAAATTAAAAAAGATTTAATAACGAAGTGTAGACTTTTACGAACATTATACACACATACGCCAAATATTGTTTAAAAAATTTTTAAGTCGACAGTAAAATGATGAAAGCTCTACTGCCGGAATTCAGTAATTTGTGTCTTAGAGCGCACATGTTGACACATAGCGACATCTGAAAGGAGGTTGATGGAAATGTTTCAGTTAAATCTCTGGATGATAGTTCATTTTTTAAATCATAGCTTCGATCTGCGATAGCTAATATATAGTTATGTTTTTAGAGAAGGTCGGACCAATTGGTGTACAGGAACACAATTTTTTGCAATTAAAAATACAGAAAAATTTAATAGATACCTACTGATAATTTTTATGCCTATCGCTATCGGTAATGAATATTTCGTGGGAAGAACTTACTTGTATCTACTTGCCCCGCAACTGTGTGTATTGTCTTGACCGCACACGAGTGTACTGTCTTGCCCCGCACTGCCTTACGAACAATTTTTTATCATTGACCGAATGTATGTAGCTAACATCCACCAAGTGGTGCCACAGGTGCAAGCAGACCATTGGAAGACATGTCACTCCACATTTTGTTTTTTTNAGCTAACATCCACCAAGTGGTGCCACAGGTGCAAGCAGACCATTGGAAGACATGTCACTCCACATTTTGTTTTTTTACATGCTATGAAAAAATGTACTACTCATCCATGTAAATAACTGTATGTTCCTCATTTCTATATCGCCGCATACTCGTGAGGTATTCTATACGGTTTTGCCGAATATCTAATTTTTCTATGAAAACCNAGCTAACATCCACCAAGTGGTGCCACAGGTGCAAGCAGACCATTGGAAGACATGTCACTCCACATTTTGTTTTTTACATGCTATGAAAAAATGTACTACTCATCCATGTAAATAACTGTATGTTTCTCATTTCTATATCGCCGCATACTCGTGAGGTATTCTATACGGTTTTGCCGAATATCTAATTTTTCTATGAAAACCNCTCATTTCTATATCGCCGCATACTCGTGAGGTATTCTATACGGTTTTGCCGAATATCTAATTTTTCTATGAAAACCAGACGCTGAGATTTTGTTTTTTGCCACCTAAATCCTAGCTTCTTCAAAGTCGTTTAAAAGTTGTATTACTTCCTTGGTAGAAAATGTAAACAGAACGTCGTACCACAGCTTCGTCGAAGATATCAAGGTCGTATTTAGAGGTTTTTTCCGTTTCTTTNAAATGTAAACAGAACGTCGTACCACAGCTTCGTCGAAGATATCAAGGTCGTATTTAGAGGTTTTTTCCGTTTCTTTTTGGGTGTTGAGAAAGACGTTCCTTCACCAGATTCGTTCTGATTAGCTTCCCTCTTAATTGTTCGCACTGTGGTACGAGACACACCTGTCGCCTTAGATGTTCTCAGCNTTCGTTCTGATTAGCTTCCCTCTTAATTGTTCGCACTGTGGTACGAGACACACCTGTCGCCTTAGATGTTCTCAGCTGCGCTTACCCAGTGGAATGGACGGTTCCCTCAGTCTCGCTTCGTTTTCCATAAACTGCAGAACATTGTAAACCATTTATCGCGCCTGTGAGTGCAGTTTTTACCATTCACTGTTGACAAAACTGGAGGCCATTTAATGTATAATGTTGTACTGTACGTACTTCACTGTGTTGTCTGCTACAGATCAAAAAAACACTGACTGCAGAAGCGATGTNGTATAATGTTGTACTGTACGTACTTCACTGTGTTGTCTGCTACAGATCAAAAAAACACTGACTGCAGAAGCGATGTACTTCACAAACACAAACTTCAGACACAAACAGTAAAGGAAAACGTGTCTAAGTGACGTGGACGTGCTCGTATAACCTACATCTGCTTCAGACTCGACAAAGGGACTACATTTTCACTGAAGATAGTAACTGCAGCCGTGCTGGTGTCAAGTACGTGTTATCGCTCTGCGACTTCGCCCCCCTAACCCGTCACCCTTCTGAGACGGTTACATTACATTTGTAACGGTTGGCCAGGCTCTGAGTTATTCCGCGTGTAGTGTAGGTGGGAGCCTTAAAGTCAGGCTAAGGAAGAAGATGAACCGACACCACGGGATATCATGGATATTTATCCAGCCAGCTGCATCGGATATGGACAGTTTTACCTAAGATTTCCCATACTACCTGAACAAAATGCTATTGAAGTTCCGTAATATCGACTCTCCCAATCTTTTCTCCTTTAAGTTAAGATTCTGATAAGCCTCTTCGCATAACATGAAGAAATTTTAATTGGTCTGCTTGCCCATAACGTGACGAGTGTGTATAACCTTATAAATCCTTCCTGTGTTTGCAAACACTAAGACATTCTGCTATGACTAGCATAAAAAAACTCTTTATTATCTTGTTTTTTTTTTTCAATATTATTTTTTTCTCGGGAATAGGGAAACTTGTAATCGACTACTATGGTAAACGATTTCCTTTAGAGAATATGAACGTAAAAGATAGCTTCAGCTTAATTGTTAGGTCATACAATTATATGGTCACTTAACACGACCAAAAAATTGCACGCCGGTACAGTGCATTGAGCCTAAAGGTGGTGAGGCATTTGGCGTGCAAGCAAGTGGCACCATTAAGGGGCTCGTCTTCCAAGAGCTGTTTCTACGTTTGAGTGTGAGAAGCGCGGGAGAGATAAAAGCGACACTGCCACGCACATCGTATACGCCACCGCTGCTACGCGCCAGGATCTAAACGGGCGTGCAGTCTTTGAAGTGTTGTCGGTTTTAGGGTGCAGAGCCGCGATTATGTAGTGGTTAGACTACTCGCCTCTCACCGTGAAGAACTGGGTTAGATTCCCGGCGGGGTTGCTCCCAGATTTTTGCATGTGGGAATCGTGCAAGACGATGCCGCTGGTCAGTGGGTTTTCTCGTGGGGTCTCCCGTTTCACACATCCTTNTCTCCCGTTTCACACGTCCTTGTATTCAGACGCTTCTCCACACTCACCTCGCTTCACCCTCATCGGATCTCAAGACCCGGATGTTAATAGCCGCCTAAATCTCTTCCCTAACTCAATCACTGATTTTTGTATGCAAAGATACTATGCACGCGCGAAAGTATTTTTTAAACGTATAATAAAACCACATTGCAGTACAGTTCGCGTGCTAGGTAGACAAGAGACTTAAAGATTCCAGTTTCTATTTCCCAATGTTTCAGCTGCACAAAACAGTTCCTGGTAAGCAGGGTTTGTAGGAGATCTCACCGTTCGTCTTTCTCCTTTCGCGTGCGCGAGAGGACTGGCTGATTCAGGTGCTCCTCGTCGCATCCCTTCGTCATAGGTCAGGGAGTTGCTCCGCCTCGTGAAGGCCTGCCCGAATCCAGCCGCTCTTTGCAAGGTAGCGATGAGGACGACGATAAAAGTACGGCGAGTGACTCGTCACCAGCCATGGATAAAATCTGTTCACTTTTGAAATGAACATTTGAAGAAAAAAAAAATCACTGCTCATAACTACACGATGCTTCAGTAAAGGCTTTACAGGGTGAAGTGAGTTTGTTTTTTAAATCTACCTTTGAAAAATGTCACTTCCCATACCTGCATGTATTTTAACACGCACATTGAATGACATGTGCACATTGCAGTTGGTAACGACAGAGGGAAAGTAGTCCCATGTTTTATCGTTGAACTGAAAGTCCTAAGTAAATAGTTGTGAATAATAAAAATAGTTTATTTTACTTATTGATGTGACATATAAGTGTGCGAGGATTAGAAAATTTGAAAATGTTTTTTTTCTTTCATATAATTCGTCAGTTTCACTTGACCGACGCATGAATAAAGTGACTAAGCCTATGACAATGCTAATTTTTTAGGGCGGGAGATTACATTGTGCGTACAAGTAGATCTTAAGCAGAGTTTTCAAAATTGCTGAGTTTGCCGTTAACAGCCTATACACACTGGCATACAGGCTATCAGTAAAGTTGGCAACGAAGTTATGAAAATAGTTCGAATATTTGAAGTTGTATTGAGAGTGAAATGTGTAAATTCATGGCTACTGGATTTAAGGTTGCTTTTTTCATACATATGAGAGCACAAATATGAATATTATTAACACAGTTACGTTCCTATTGTTACCACTTGGATGACACATGACTAAAGTGATACTGTATATGACAATGTTAATTCTACATAGAGCGGAAGGACACTTAATGGGAGGCAAAAGCAGATCCTAAGCACGGCTTTAAAACGTGCTCACTTAATCGTGAAGAGCCTATAACAAGTTAAAAGTTGCGAAAGTTACTTATTAGCAATATTTTTAACTTAACTCGTTAGTTTTTTAAGTATGGAACTAGTAACTTAAGCTATTTAGTTCTGGTTTCAAATCCTTGGTAAAGTATGGGCGTTAGTTTAAGTTAGGCCAAACTTTTGTTTATAAGCCGTCCTCTGATAAGCCTTCAGTCTTAAAAACGGGGGATGTTAATAAGACTTTTCCAATACAATTCCAATTCAATCGAATGGCCATAAAAAGAGAATAAAATTTCTTATAAAAACAATACCATAACTGCAAAACTTCCAGAGTGTTAGTTAAAATATGACACATTTTTATTTACAAAGACTAAAAATCTGGACTACAGTAATCCAATCCTAAAATATCAATTAAAATGGAAAGTTAAAGAGAGAAACAAAAATTCCGAAAGGTAATAGTAAAATATTATGATGATAGGTACCGTGCACTATAAATAATAAACATTAAAAAAACTTAGTATAATACAATACCAAATTTAAAAACTATAACAATAGTTAAAATTATCAAAGAAATAAGATACAATTAATGCAAATAAAAACAGTAAACAATGATTCAAAACGTATACAGAACAACGATATAAAAAAGAAGCAACTGCAGATATAAAAAAGTTTTACCGAAAACCAAAAACTAAGTAATTAAATTACATTTCAGAAATTCTAATTGGTTTACCTCCCCTTGTAAGAATATGTGACGTGTTCTTTTGTTGCCGGTTTCATAGTTGTCATTTTAGTTTTTTTTTTTAGTTACACAGTAATTATCAAACATCAAAAACATTACATGCAAGAGAAAAGAAAACGTTTTTATAACTGCGAACAATATAAATATTCCTATAAGTATATCTTCACCCTACTTACTNGCAAGAGAAAAGAAAACGTTTTTATAACTGCGAACAATATAAATATTCCTATAAGTATATCTTCACCCTACTTACTGAATGGACGTGAGAACTAAAATTTCACACTTAAAGAAAACGAAGTTAATAAGATGCCAATGTTTAGTTCAAATATGTAACGAACATTTGTTTATTTTACTATAAAACACCAGTGTTCTGAAACGTCACTAATAACTTTAATTGCCATTACAAATAAATGTATAACGTGGCATATGTGCTGCTAGTAGATTTTGTTCAGACAATCACTGACTTTCTCAGTTCTCATTTGCGCTACGACTGTACCATACAAGTGTTAAGTTTTCAAACACTTATATAAAATACTAAAACAAGCGTGCCATTTCCTCACTGTTCGGGAAGACAGTAAAACATCTCAGAGAACTTAGATTTTTTTATTTGTGTATAGGAAAAATCCTGAAACTAACTGTTAAATCCGGCCTCATCTGAACTACATGACAGTAGTTTCTCTGATGATAATAACATGTGCGAGAGTTGCCATGTGCATCTCGCAAGGCAGCTTTCAGAGGGCCGAGAAAAGGGTTTCGCGAGAAACATAGCTCGCGTTATCGCAGGGCGTTTATTGTTTTATTTCCTGTACTGCGGCGTTGCATATGGGAGGTGAAAGCGAGCCTCTGGTAACAATTCATACCCCCCTGGCGCCTTTTTGCAAGGACCAAATTAAACAGAACCTGCTCATTTCCTTTCACTGTTATGGTTGGAGGGGAAGTGGAGAGACGATAGGGGTAAACTACCCCGCCCCACCTCATAGCTTCCAATGCCACGTATCTCGCCTTCCAGCTTCCCCTAACTTCCCCCTCCAGCGCCCACAAACTTTCCCCCCACCACGCTAGCATCAGCAGTTTTCACGGTTCTTGACTTCTGACGGTGGAGCCAGCATCCCTTAGGAGAGGAACTCGCATGATACCACCTCCTCCCCCACAACATTTTCCAGCAACCCTCCCCATCTCCACGCATTTCCAACCCCTTTTCCGGTGCCGACGCTAGTGTTATTGCGAAGTTTAATGCAATTTACGTTGCCTCCCAATTTCTATAAAGGCGAACTATTTAAGTCCATCCGGTAGACGACAGAGGAGCGCCGTCGAGCTCTAGGGGCAGGATGTGAGGAGGTGTGGGTGAGGTGGGGCTAAATGTCTCTGTAAACAGCCTTGGCAGCTCGTTTCGCCCCAAATATAACAGAAAATGAAGTCGGTTACGAGGGGGAACGAAAGGGGTGAGGTAGGCTCGTGGCTTGGGCGATGACCGCACGAGACTACCCTTTTCATCCCCCGTCTTCTATTCCGCCGGCAAACTGTGGAACGCCACGTTCGGGGACAATATCCGCACGAAATACTGGCACTGAGGCTCTTGGTGTATAAGAGGAGTGGCGAGGTAAAACCGAAGGGATGGAAAAGGGAAAGAAGGAGAATTTAGACGTGTAATTGATACGTTAGTGGTGAGCGTAAAAAAACTGAAAGTGGCCGTTCCGCTTGGCTCCGGTAATTGGCAGGACTCGGAAGCTGTTAGGTATTCGCGTGCGAGGAGTGAGCAATATTATTTTTTTTTCTTATGCAAACAAAATGGTTACAACGGATGTCCGTTGTTGTGAACCCACGCAAAAATTGTAGCGGAGCAGAGCTGATGATTATTCTTTGTTAGCGAAGCATTAACACGAATAATTTAATCAGCAATACACTGACACGCAGTTTCTTTCTTAATAAGAAGTATGCATATAGAAATGGGAAAAATTAATTTTAATCCGTCTAATTTTCATAGTTCTTAATAAGAGGTTCACTATTTATTTACGTACCCAAAATAAATAGAAACTCTCCCGAATCTCAACATAGGTTGTCAAATATTAAAAATATGTCAACAGTGATGTTTTCACTTAACCAGAGGATTATTTGTTCAAATTCAATCCTCTGTGTGAAAAAAGTTTGACTCACATACTTATCATGTGCTTTTATTATTTGGACATGTTACAGGCTAAAAATGAGTCACTTATTAGTTCCAAGTACATACCGTATTGTGTTTTGCAAGTGTTCGATACACTACATTGTTAATTTACACTGTCTGAATGTAGTCATCTTCATTTATGGATGTACACAATAAATACTCTATGTAAAAAGTTAACTTCTAAAGTTTTTGTCTCTGGTATTATTAAAAATAGACAAAATTTTTAGAGGAAATATTTTAAAAAGAATTCTTTAGTGTCTTCTTGCATTAGTTTATATTTTTATTTTTATGTTAATTTTGAAAGTGAAAACGAATATGAAAGTTTCTTTTTATTCATAAACAAAATTTTTAGAATTTTTTATTTCCAAATATGGTAGTTTCGCCAGCATATTATTAACTTAGTTTAGACGAATCTTGTATACTTTATTTTTTTATGGCATGAAGATGATGTTTTTTTCAGAACTGTATGTTAATGAACGCAGTTGGATAAAGATATACTGCGAAAAAAAAAGTAAATAACGAAAATTGCACATTTTTTCTTTTGTTACTTTCCTTCATTATTTATATTTGGTATATGTGATTGGTTATGCCTCTGAAGCAATTTCTGTGTTGTGATCTGCGCCCTTGAAGAAAAAAACAGAAATAGTAAAAACGGTGTTTTACGCTCGTAAATTGCTGTTTCCGCGCGGTGTCGATATCCACCCCCTCCCCCCCTCAACTTTGTGACCCTTGTCCTACCGCGCTCAAGCACTGCCATCATCCCTGACCGCTAATTACCATAGAGTCGGGGCGTCACACAGTCACGCGCTGTCCCGAGGGCATGTGACCTGATATCTGACAGGTACTGCGGGAACCATCGTTGAGCCCGGCGGGGAGAGAGGACGAAGGTGGTTACCGCAGGGGTTAGACGGATGACGGGGTGCGCGCCTGACGGGGAGGGGATTTGGACCGCACATCATCTGCAGCTCCATCATCAGATACAGATGCTGCAGGCCTGCCCTAGGGCAGCCGCGTCCTACGTTTGTGCCGGCTTGCATGTGTGCGTGTGTGGGTGAGGACGCATGTCTGCTCCAGTGTAGGAGGGATTATCGTTCAGATGTTCCAAAACACATCTTCTCCCACAACCCTCCC
>NQII01000599.1:62731-86495 GCA_002778355.1 Clitarchus hookeri
CCCCCCCCCCCCCTGCTCTTTGCAAAAAAAACGGGCGCCCGCATTCATGACTTACCTAAAATTGGAAATCGGAGCATCATTGTTGGAGAATGTAACGTCAATCCGAGTATACCTGGCTAGAATATTATGTACTGTCTACGATGATTTCATAGTTAATGCACCATTCACTTGCTCGTGAATGGACTCAATACATCCACTGTTCCGTCAGAAATGATTCCTGCAGGTACACCAATAGCGAGCAGCCCTTGCTTACAAATAGAGTGTATAATTTACGTTTGTAAACGAGCATCAGCTTACAATACGCTATAATACATCATTACGGTCCTTCTCACTACTTATATTTTAGTCTACTTTAGTTTGTAGATCGCCTCTATTTGTATTTGCTCGGTTTCGAATTTGTAAGTCACTATATAGTCCTCCACGGGATTTAAGCAGATCTGTTTTTTTACATGATAGTTAGCATATTAAAAATGGGCTTTATCCCAGAATGAAGGGGATAAGGTAAAATATTTCTAATGTTGAATTATACACTGAAGAACCAAAAAAACTGGTGCACCTGTCTAATATCTCGTAGGGCCCCCCGAGTACGCAGAAATGCTGCAAGACGACGTGGCATGGACTCGACTAATGTATGAAGGTATGCCGGAGGAAATTCACACCAAGAACCCTGCAGGGCAGTCCACAAATCCAATCTGCATCAATTTGAGAAAGGGTTGCACGTCTGTCACGTTTAATGAATCTCGTCAGTCACCGTTTGTCCCGTTTTTTCACCGTCTTTTTCCGGCCGCAGCGATGTCGAAGATGTGATGTTTTACCGGATTCCCTATATTCACGGTACACTCGTGAAATGATCGTACGCGAACATCCAAATTTTATCGCTACCTCGGAGATGCAATGTACCATGTCTCGTGCGCCGACTATAACACCAAGTTAAAACTCACTTAAATATTGATAACCTGCAATTGTAGCAGCAGTAACCGATCTAACTGCCGACCGCATCGCGTTACTCTAATTGGTTCCATACCTCTGTTATTTGCATACGCACGCCCATACCAGCTTTTTTGGCTCTTTAGTGTAGTTCACATGTGTAGACATCCTACATGCATTAACTCATGGCCTAGTGAAGTTGGCTGAAGATAAACTCTATAGTAATAAACAACACACAATAATTATTGTAAACATTAAAACTCGCCTTAAATCTTTAACTAGGTATGGGGTCTCGTGCAGTTTGTTCATAGATTAACATATTACTCGTGGTCCCCTCTTAGAAAATAATTCACTACCAGCAGTTGTAGATTTAAATTACTTGGCTAAAAATCTAACTTCCGCCTTCCTACCATCCCCTCTCCCCCCAAAAAAAGTAGGAATTAAATGTGTGTTTCATTACTAATTTAAGCTATAAGATCTTACTTTTTACGTAAATATTGTTTTATTTTATTACAAAATTACTAACAGGGTGATTTTGTGTTATTTAAATATTTATTGCTTTACGAAAATAAGGTAAATTTTTAATTAGCTTATTCACTAAGCTTAGTCCTACCACCAACACCCTTCAATTTGTTTTTTATTTTTTGTACCAGCGAGCGAGCTGCGACCAATCTTGAAACTGTTAGACAATCAACTGTTAATAATTTTCGTATATTCATAAATATTTTTTACGGAGACTTAGATTTATTGTACGGAAAGGCTATCCGCGATGGCGAAAAACGGAGCGAAGCTCTGTAAGTACAAAATGACTCTGTATTTATTATAGCTTCGGGTTTCAGGAACAAACAAATCTTAGTCAATAGGAGGCTTTCTTCGTCACTGAAACCAGGAAATGTTCTTTTTTGTGGAAACTGCGATATCACTGCAACTTAGACGTATTCCTTCAAACATATAACGGTAGCATCGGGCACATCTTACAAATTGTTAGAACCTGACAAAGTTACGAATGTTACATTTATTAAAATAACATATCCATGTCCTTCACTGTGATAAACTCCAAAACGTTTGATATTTTTTTTTTTTTTTTAACCAGAGCACATGAAAGCTAACCTGCAAATGTACGGAGAGATTTTATTAATTCACGGAAATTTTTATGAATTATANAACCAGAGCACATGAAAGCTAACCTGCAAATGTACGGAGAGATTTTATTAATTCACGGAAATTTTTATGAATTATATGGATATTCCATTATTGACAAAGCAATGCGTCCGTAATTTTAAAAAGAGTTGCGGATAGCTTTTACCAGGTTATCCGGGATTTCATAGAATTGTAACGTTAAAACCTCTTTAAAATCAGACCAACAAATGGGGCGCCAGGACGGAAACGGCGATGTAAAGCTTCCCGACTGTTCAATATTGACAATATAACTTCGTGACTATAGTCTATTCTGGTTTCTTTACACTTTTTGAATCAAATCTTTGAGTAATCACCCCATGTATGAAGTGCGTACTTGTTTCCTAAATAATANTTTCTTTACACTTTTTGAATCAAATCTTTGAGTAATCACCCCATGTATGAAGTGCGTACTTGTTTCCTAAATAATGTGTCATATGTTGCAAGCATTTTGCACTTGCGTTAACGTAAAAGTACTATACTTTTGATTAAATTGAACGTTTTCTTATATTTTATCTACATATTATAATATTTCGTTCGTATANTAAAAGTACTATACTTTTGATTAAATTGAACGTTTTCTTATATTTTATCTACATATTATAATATTTCGTTCGTATACTAAATTAATGAAAAATAGAGAGAAAAATGGTGTTGGTAATGCCTAGTAAGAAATAGTTCTAATCCAAAATATTATGTAACTGAATGAGCAGGAATACGGTGCGTTGCGCCTTTGGTGTAATTTTCCAGATTCAGTCAATCTTTATTTGCAAGAGGTGAAGGAATGTTCTGGAAGTAGAACTTTAGCAGTGCTTTAGAAATGTTGGAAGTAACCGTGAATGGACTACAACAACACGATAGAAATAAATTTGGCCTTGTTCGATCAAATAAACGACTAAGATCTGAGCATGACCTTGAGCTGGCGCCGTGCATGCACAAGGCGCGGGTGGGGGCACGTGGCATCTGGCGGCGAATTCGGACGTCGCCGAAAATTTCCGAGTGGTTTATCTCGTGACTTCGATGTGCCAGTACGCTAATTTCGGAGCCGAACGAAAGATTACATCTCGATGTGTCGATTTAAGCTCTAAACGCCAAATATCAATTTAGTTACTTTTATCTCATCTCCATATCCCAAAGAAAATATTGCCCAACGTTTTCACATAAAACCCACGAACGTGTTTCCAACAGAGTCACACCCAGACTAATTTTAGCTCTTTATTTGGTTCTGCATTTTGTAGAATACAAGGGTTATTTGCAAAATTTAGTATTCTAATTTTTTTTTAGAAAGACTTATTGTTTCCATGTACAAATTCAAAACATTTATTCCCAAGCATCACGGCAGCCGAATAGTTAAAGGATTTTGGTGTCATCGATCTGGAGTTTTCCTCATGATGTAGAAGAGATTCAGGTTCAATAACACGTCAGTCCTGAAAAGCTTGTAAAAAATTGTGTGAAATAATTTTGAAAAACAAACCTTGAACTGAAAAAATATATTATATATATCTGGTGGGAGCATTGGTAGCGCTACTGGGGGACAATTCCGATACTTGCACATGTTTCAAGTTTCCCCGAACTACGAAATTCTATTAAGGAAAAAAATCGTCACCAGAAAAATTTATGAATGAATGTGTTTGTCTGGCGCAGTTGAGACATTTATACACAACGTCTAAACTCGTAACTCTCACGGCTCATTAGTGAGCAACAAAGTGTTGAGAGTGTGCGAGAGAATAAAACGCGAATGCGCACGTGTTGTTGCAGGAAGCGGAGAGTGCCATCACTGCGATGAACGGCCAGTGGCTGGGCAGCAGAAGCATCCGCACCAACTGGGCGACAAGAAAACCGCCCGCCCCCAAGAATGAAGGTAAACATTGCCTCCACTTCCTTTCCCTTCGCTTCCACGGAGCACCACAGTCACGCAGTAATAAACTCATAGTGCTTCAGTTTTCCAAAACAGTTTCATTTAGAGCAGCCTTTCTCTACTCGTTCAGAAATGGACAAGACATTTACTAACTGCGTAAAGGCCTTTCTTTGTTATCTACGTAGCTACAGACGGGTCATTTTGGTTGGAAGGGCTGTGGTAATAAAAAAACTACAATGTGAGCAAACAAGAAGATAAATCACGAGTGTGANGTCATTTTGGTTGGAAGGGCTGTGGTAATAAAAAAACTACAATGTGAGCAAACAAGAAGATAAATCACGAGTGTGGAATATTTCACAGCCATTTTAACATTAACTGAAATTCGGGTATAATTGTTTGCTTGGTATGTTAGGATACGCATATGTTGCGTGGTGAAATATACCCAGATATTTTCTTACAGTTCAAAAACCAATAACCATGGTTCGCAGTCTGATNCATATGTTGCGTGGTGAAATATACCCAGATATTTTCTTACAGTTCAAAAACCAATAACCATGGTTCGCAGTCTGATCTCCTAGAGCGTTTCTGAACATTACGTGGCTTTGGTGGACCACAAATTGTCTTTATGTATATTGTATTGCATACAGCTGCCTTGAATGCATGTTTAAGTGTATGTTTCTGAAATATTAGCATGACTGCTTACGCAACACATGGTATATATTGAATGTGTAAATTCGTAATAGATAAAATTATTTTTTAGGAACTTAATTGTATTATGACTCTTTTGTATAGATTAAAATGTACTACGGCAGTTTCTTGACAAGTTAGCTAATAAAAAAAAACTGTTATAATTTCCATTTGAAAATTCCTTATGCGTAAATCTTTGTTACCGTTAAACCATTCTGTTTTGTAATTTCGATTATAATGATGATAAATGAGATTCTATGAATGCTATGCGCAAGAGAAATAAAGACCAATTTTAAAACAATATTTTGAAAATANTGATGATAAATGAGATTCTATGAATGCTATGCGCAAGAGAAATAAAGACCAATTTTAAAACAATATTTTGAAAATACACTTTTTTTTTGTGGTGGAAACAAGTACACGCAACTTTTAAGAATTTTGTAATTTAATGTTTCAGCAGCAATATTTTCATTTATGTTTCTAGACAGCTAGGGATCACTGGGAATTTCATGACCTTTTTCGCGGTGATTCTTATTATTCTACGAACTTTCGGTTTCTGCTCAATAAATATAAAATAAAAAATATAAATAAACTTATTAATCGCTGATCGTGATTTACAGCACTAGCAATAAATTAATCATGGAAACAGAATTCCCTCAAAAGGCGTGTATATGTGGAGTATCTCTGTCTTCTCCGTCAAATTCCGGAGAAGACAGAGATAACTTTAAAATTACACACATTATTATTGTTTCTAGAATCATTTCTTCTTTTTTGGCTAAACAAGTAATTATGTTTCCTTTTTTAAATGTTTCATTGGTGTATTCGAACTTTCAATTCTTAATGCTAAGCAAGAAATGTAATGTGATAAAACTTAGGGAAATTTTAATTAACATCGAATTTCGAAGCCAATTAGCAGTGACTTACGAGGATAAACTTGATCACCTAAAGGTATTCTTTTCAAAATTGTGGCCGTGATCATCCTCTTTTTGTTGTAGAGAGCAAAATTAAATATTATCCTCCACCACTCTTGATTCCTTACAACACATGTAATTAAATGCTCGTAATATGGATATTTTATGATACGTGCGCAGTACTATTATTACAAATAAATTGAATTGTTGAAATGGAAATTCAATCCGTTTTAATTCTACGACACGCTTATATTACAATCATCATAACTCAAAAACGTCTACCTCGAATGTAATGATTGCGTTTTAAAATCAACATTACTAGCTCTGCGTATTTGCCTCTCGCATCTACTGTACTCAAACGAATCCGCATCACATTCCGGTGTGATGAAGCAAGACAACCCCCTCCCCTTCCGTAGTAAAACATGCGATAAGTAAATTTGTTTAGCATGGATTTACAGCACAGTATTAGCACCCTACATGGTCGGAAGCAGCATTTGCGTGAAAACTGTTTAGCTCTTTCTTCGAGCGTTATTCAGTGAAGAACACGCCACGGTACTAAATTGACCTGATACTTCTTCCAAGCNGTTTAGCTCTTTCTTCGAGCGTTATTCAGTGAAGAACACGCCACGGTACTAAATTGACCTGATACTTCTTCCAAGCACCTTCACCATTCACGACCGAAAACCCGTAAGGCAGTCAATGGCTTCGTTTTCCGATCGGCTGTAAATGAGTTCACGCCTGGCCCGGACTACCATTCATCCCTGCTGCGAGGGGGAAACATTTTCCAGTTTGCACTCCGGAAAATTCAAGGAAAGGCGAAATAGGTGTCGTACAGCCCAAAACTTCCGTTCCAGATGAATAACGACAGCCTATATTCGCCAGATCTCAAAACCTGGTATCTAAATATATTTTTCACAAAGTAATGCAAATGCATTTACTGAAAACAAATATGGAGGGCCTATTTTCTACGCACTAACATAGGTACTTCTGTTTGCGATATCCAAGTTAGTTTTTTTGTTAATTTTGTTACCTCCTTCGGTAATCAGCTTTAATGTTGAGAATTGGTTAATCTAAACTAATATTTTAATATCGATCCTGGCGTTAAACAGGTTAGGTTGCTGCGTTATACTTGTAGGGATTAAATTAAGTTATTTGAAAAACTGGTAAATATTTTGCAAGATCGTTGAATGAATTAATCATCCCCAGTTTACATCCTTACTTTTATTGGCACCGTGCTAAAATTGTGTTACCAGGTTACTAAATATAACTTAATATTATTATTCCGGCTACATATTGCGCTCACTTTTCCTTCTGATGACAGGCTCCAGTCTTTTTATTTCCTGCCATTTCCCTTTTCACTGATCTTTCCTCTTGCACCATTATTTTTATACCTTGTATCCAAGAAATTCAAGTGACTTGAAGGCTACCTGCCTTCCTCTCAGCTGGTGGACTACATTATATCTTCCTCTTCAGGAGAATCTCGCCCGCTATGCGTTTGACGTAATGTATCTATTTCAAAAGTGCAGTTTTAACTAATCCCAATTTGTAATTTTATGAATTTTTTTTTATTCCACCACTTTTTCATTAATCCTTGTAAACATTTATTTAACCATAGCTGAAATTAAATATCTGTGGTATGTATGTTTTCTTTTCACCTATGTTTTCTAAGTTTTCTATTTTCTAACGCCGTGTTTCTGTTCCATATATGTTGTACATTTTTACTATTGTATAATAGGTATATCGTCATTTAACATATTGTTAGACCCTTGCGTGAAGCGGTGAAGTTATTAGACTTATATATTCCCTTTTTGTTGTAACTTGTTAAGTATAAATATTTTTTATCATTTAAGGCGTTACAATAGCACGCCTGTTTCATTTAACTAGTATTTTTAATTTTCTCTTTAACCACAGAACCTATAAATGTACCTAGTGTAATGCACAATTTGCCACATTTTCTTTGGTTTAGTTATATTTCTCACATATTGTGAGAAACATATTTCTACAAAACTCTTTTCACCCTTTCGATACGAATATAGAATCAACAAATTGTTAGTTTAAAAAAAACTGTTTTTAGTAACTTTTGAAAAGCAAACAGATTCAAAACCTTTCTTTCACAAATGCTGTTTTCATAAAGTATTTTATAAACATATCAGATTAATTGTTTTAGTTACTTCATAAACAAAAGAAATAAATATATTGGATTTAATTTTTGTGCAAACAAATTTTACAAGCCATTGGTGCCGTGCATTAAATTGAAAATTACATGAAGGACGGAAGATTTTGAGTTTCATAAATGAATATATATATCTCGAGGGATTTTTTTATGAAGCAAGATAAGGCGATCTCACTAACAAGCGTATCCATTATTTATCTGATCTTCTAATTTCCTCTAGTATCAGTTTGTTTAAGAAATAGTTTAAATATTAATAGCAATAATAGAAAACTATTTTTTATTTTGCTTGTAGTTAAAATGTGAAGTTTAAATTAGAATGTATTAGTGACTTGTATGGATAAGCAGGTATGAAACTTGCATCAGACATGATGGCATACCATCAATATTACATCAAACACTAAATAGGATAACAAAAGAGAGGATATAAGTTTTTCTAATGACAACAGTTAGTAATGAAAATCATATATTGTACTACACCCATTCACATCTTCTAAACTACAAACTGAATCATACATTTGTATGCAGTAATAAAATGACCTTATGTGATACAATATTTGACGAAGGAGTTAATATAACATGTAACCGTACAGAACCACTTTAGAAATACGTGGAGTATCACGTTAATACGTCCTAAAAGTTTACTAATAATTACGTCACCTCAGGGCGATCGGTAATTCTTGATTTATACTCTAACTGGATCCTTGATTTATTTGGTTCATATATTTGGCAATTATGTAACTTGTTTGTGAATGTACTTAATAGTTTTGCGCCTTCTTATCGTATATGTTTGTTACTGAGACATCAACATATTATATACCATAAGAAATCTTCAAATACGAAAACAATTTAGTTTATACTTTGGTGGAAATAAATATTACACAAAATTGCATACAACACAAGCATCATGTCAGGTTCATTTCATTACTAAAAATACACTTTATTCCTTTTTTATATTCTTATTAGATGTTCTTCGTACGTAATGCTAATAGTACCAACATAACAACAATTGCTGAAGACTAGCACTAAAAAAAAAAAAGGCGTGGCTTTTCAAATTTAATGATGAATTCTACTTAATTTATAGTTATGGATATTTTAAGTACTGCAATACTATTTACACGAACCGTATAGCTTAGTTGTTCATTCTTTTAAATAATGGCGATCTCTGCTACCCATTTTGCCAAAGCACCTCCGTTGCACATCGATCTAATTCTAGGGTTTACGTCTTATAGTAAGTCCGTAAGTCGTCCCTAGGTTAGCCTCCAACCATGCAGCTAGTATATTAAAGGGTAAAATTTTTTTACGTAACCCTTGCATTCATATAGGCGTAGTCTCTCTTATAAAGTATTCATACATACCTATAAGAATCTCTTCATCACACTGGCTAACTAATAAGGCGGGGTATGTTTTTATGTCCAGTAAGTAAATATTTTATAAATACTATTCACGGTATACTGAAGGGTGGATAACCTATGCACCTAAGCTAAGTGATGCCGTTTCAGTCCCCGCTTAGGCATACATTAGTCACAGCGATAGTTACATTCTCATAAAAACACTTCAGTGTTAAAAATAGACTATATGCAATTTCTAACCTTATTGGAATGTTATATTTAGTAATTCGTATGCATGAAGTCCATCCGTGGTTTTAGTAACAAGACATCTCCCAGCACCGGATGGAAAAACATCCACCCTGGCAACAGTACAACGTGCATATACGGAAACATTATACGGCGCGTAAAAAAAGACAACTTCAACACGTCATACGCAGTTGTACCATCGCGAAATACATGGTCCAGTACGTCAGGCAGCAACAAAACAAATATTCTTGTTTTCAAATAAAAGGAAAGAGTTGATCGTGATGGTAAAAGTGTGTTTCGGGCAAGTCACACAGAAACCAACTACGTTAACACTGAAATGTTATGGGCTTTATATAACAACACACCGCTCTGTTATAAAGCTTCCAATAAATACAAATTTGCTATTTTTTGCGGTACGTTTTTGCCAAAACTTCCAGTTATCCAAAATGCCTTGTTAAAAACACCAGTAAACTTAGGAGGATATGCAAAAATTAAAAATACGGGGACTTTTTTAAAACTACAAACAATAAGATACTTTTTCACTGCAGAACGTCGATACCAAAGCAGGAGTTTTCGTTTATATAAGCCAATTAAACCAATCGTTGTTAATAATTGATGTTCATAACTGTATGAAAGTACCAACGTAACAAAAATAGAGGAGTACACCACGTAGAAAAGTTAGCTGTGTCCTGCAAATATGCTGATTCGTGGTTTACGAAAAGCATTTAAAATAAAATTTTAATTAAAAATGTTAGCATGAACATTTACCTAAATACTATTTGTTTGGTTAACAATATGTTGGCAATATGGAATTGGCTTCATTTTGCTTGACAAAAATTAGAAAAAGAATTCAAGCAATGGTAATGTATAGTATGTGTCTGGTGATTTCGCAGTTTAGATGCCTAGCCAGAAATTTGTCAAGAGGAGAAGGGAGGGAGTTTAGAATGACTGAAGGAAAGTGAGTTACGTTACGCCCGCGTTAGTGGAGCTGACACACGTTAAGACAATTACTAGGAGAAAAATAATTCACAATAAATACAAATTATGTATTAAAATTCATGAAAACTACTTATTTGGATCACAATTAATATCGTATAACATTAATATTAACTGATGACAAGCGTGGGGCAGAGGGTTGGTTAGAACTTCCATATTTCACCCTGGTTACGCAACTGTGCAGCTTTGTTTAAACTTTACACGCATACTAATCCCTGAGTCCACGCAACGTTCACATAACGGACTGAGAAAACACAGTATGACTTTTAAAAGGTCTAACACCACACACAGCACCTCGTCCATTTGAATCACAACCAGCCAATAGAGAAATAATTATTTCACACATGCTTTCAATTACATTTCCAAATTTATAAATGAACAAAGAGGCATTCCTCATATTTCCAGTTTGTATTTACAACATCAGAATTAACAAATTTAAGCACTTAGCTCATAATTTCTTCCGAAGCTCTATTACTGTCCCTTCCTCGTAGGTTGTGCGAACCCAATCAACACGGACCAAACCTTCCCTGGATGTACTCTTCAACAAGCACCATTCTTTTATAAAATTCTGATAACCTACGAGACTAATTTCACAAACAAAAATATGTTGCTGATACGTTACACGCTGAGCAGACTCACATCCACACTAATGTTAAAGAAGAAGTAAGATCCGAAATTTGATTTTGAAAAATATTTAAATACGCAAAAATTATTATGTCAGAGGTGGCGAAAGTAGTTCTAAAATACTTTGCTGAAAAACTTAAATCAATAGTTATTTCTACATGTAACTTACAGGAAATATGCTAAATGGGTTTCAACATGCAAGCAGAATATCTTAAGTAATTTCATATAAAATTAACGTCAAAGTAACTTTTATTCTACATTGGTTAAACCTACAATAATTAGACAAAACACGCTCAAAATCTTAATTACTGCAATAGACAGTGGTTCTAAAGTTGTTTCGCCTAAACCCAGTGAAAATTTTTTTATCCTGTAAAATTCAAACTTTAATCAGTGAGAATTAAGCCAAATCAGTGAAAACAGTGAGAATTGAGCAANCTCTAAAGTTGTTTCGCCTAAACCCAGTGAAAATTTTTTTTATCCTGTAAAATTCAAACTTTAATCAGTGAGAATTAAGCCAAATCAGTGAAAACAGTGAGAATTGAGCAACTGATAATCAGTGCCATATAACTTATTAGTTTAGTGGTTGAATTTCATTGATTTATAAGTGATTTTCTTCTAAATTTCAAGAATGTCACTGCTATAAATCACTTGTTCCCAGCTTATTTGCTTTATTGGTCGGCCAGCAGTAGCTTATCAACTGACTTTCAGTAAACGTTAATTCACTGCTTGATATCACTGAATTGGATTTAGAGTGTAATCATTGAACCTACAATCGTTCCACCTACAAGGCGTTGAAAATTGTTTTCAAGAAAATGTGTTAGCTGTAGCAGCAAACAATAGTCATTTAACATACTACACATCTATCTAGATCTAATCCCTTTGTTGTTTAAGGTGGAGTCACTGTGTGGTAAGTAGTTTTCCCTCTATTAGGAAAAGAAAGGATTTTAGATCTATTAACTGACACTTTATCATTACATGGACAAAGTAACACAATATTAGCAAGGAAACTACTTCAAGGTGTGTGGTAGAAGTTAGAATTGAATGGTGTAAGAAAACATATAGCTAAAGAATAAATCAGTTTTTGAGTCGCTGCAAATATTTCGTCAATATGAGTTTCGAAAAATTGTTTATGTGATGTTAAAAAGTTATTCAGTATTAATTTGAAAATTTTATTATCGAATACAGCGAAATGGTTTACTTGTTTTAGTTCATTATTATAAAATATTTTGGAGGCGCTATTAAAATATATTAATAAGAGTTTTCTTAAGAATTCTCCGTGATGATATTATAATCCCCAATAATAAATAAATGTAGATATTCATACAATTATCATTGCAACGTTATGTTCCCAATTCTGTAGAGTAACTTACTTATTTAAATAGAACTGACCTATTGTTGTACCACAAATACACACAACACTCACAAAAGCCACGCGAAAGACGAATGTACTATTTCGGCGCAATTTTGGGATCGTAAAATATTTTCTTCAGAGTCACTGTCAGTCACTTTCACCTTTCAGAACAGTAAGCTCAGTTCTATTCCCATCAAGCTTTAACACTTGAATTAACATAAAGATTGATACACTGAACTTCACACAATCACCCCGCTTACAAAAGAACTTTGCAAAATAATCGCTTCGTATTCTGGGGAAAATGATACGAAACTCCAATTTATGAATTCTGATTCCTCCCTTCAACTGGCTAATTTACCGTAGTAAAAATATCCATATTTGAATAAGATAAAATATTTTGAACTCTTCACTGTCCTGTTAGAAATATTGTAAGCTGCTTACACGGAGATTAAACGCGCATTGACACTAACCAGAATTAAAATTCAACGAGTAATGGTGAGCTTAAAAGTACCCACTACTCTTGAAAAATGACAAACTTATCAGCCACGCAGAGGAAGTATTAACATCTTTCTATTCACGTTACAATTGTACATTTAAAACGTTTTGAATGTATAATAACATCGACAGCACCCGCATTCGCTGTTCACACATGAATCAAAGTCAACATGGAGAAAGATGCGCAACTGTAAAAAATCTTACTGTCGTGTCGATTGCCATCATATAAGCGTACCCAGGCAATGCTCTGGGAACGGCCAGCAGCGTTAGATTGACCTTTTGAGGTGGTGACACACTAGATTCGCACACGGCTGAAACTGAGTTTGATTCCCTGCCTTGCCAGCATGACTTCGGCTTTCCGTGGTTTGCCGAAATCACTCAAAGCGAATGCGGGGCACGGTTCCTCGATACGGGTAATGACCGATATCTTTCCCTTTCCAGACTGCCGGAACAATCATTGATTCTATCTACAATGACAAATCTGTCGACGTGACTGTAAGTAGTCGCTGATTACACAATGCAGTGGCAGATTCCTTAGTATAGCCCGTCCTCGAATAGTTGAGCACTATGGTAAGTTATGCTTCAGGATCCTGCTTACTTGGCGTTTGAAATACTTTGCGGAATGTTTGGAATACGGGGGTTTTTTTTTTACGAAAGTTCCTATTAAACATGTCCCCACTATTTTCACCTAGGATAAGGAAACACCCTAGACGAGGCCGGAGTGATACTTCCAAGATATCACGCATGCTATAAATGTTACGTTGGGC
The DNA here is from genome assembly GCA_002778355.1 of Clitarchus hookeri. Classification (NCBI taxonomy): domain Eukaryota; kingdom Metazoa; phylum Arthropoda; class Insecta; order Phasmatodea; family Phasmatidae; genus Clitarchus; species Clitarchus hookeri. Next base: position 76,271 of record NQII01000599.1, read on the forward strand.
CCACCCAACATCGTTAAAAGCGGATTTTTTCGGACTGCCACGCTTTAAAACATGCTACCCGAACACAACCTAAACTGCAATAAGAGCCTGTAATGAACATTGCTACAGAATTTTCATACATAAAATTATTTTATTACCGCTTTAAGTCCCACAGGAAGACGCAGCACGACGATAACACAGAAGAATGGTAGATCAGAGATCTCCGCGTAGCGGTGATTGCGCACTTGATGTACGTGGCAGTGTCACCCTTATAGCTCCCGTGATTTTTTTTTCTCAAACGTGGAAAACACCTCCAGATATGCGGGCCCCTTATTTTTTTTCTTTCAGACAATAGAATGTCCCCCCGCCACATGTAAAAATAATACTACTATGGACTAATATTCTTGATACAACCGAGTGGCACCGCAATACCGTTAGGACGTAAAAATGTTAAAACTATGGCAATTATTTAATACCCTGTTTTAAAAACTTCGTTTATAATTGTCAGTAAAATAATTAATACGTCAAGACACGCCACTTAACCTACTAATTCAATACCAACCGTGATGTATGTCAGTCGTAGTTTACCTCACAAATGCAGTTATGGAAAGGGAATTTTTTCCATTGGTTGATTTCAAAATTGTTCTATAAAATATCAATGAACTGCAGCGTGACTCACATAGGACGAGTTGGTCGCTAGGCATTGCTTGGTGGATGGTGTTCGGCCATACAGCTAACACGTGAAGCCATGATGCATGCTCCAACGGTTCTAGTTCGGGATATGGTATAAGGTAGTTTCGCTTCTACTTACTTGACCATTATGTGATTCTGTGAGAGTGACGAAATAAGGCAAGGGGGCATTACTGGTGCTGGCAGTTCTACTCGAGGGACAGAGCAAATAATGAATCTAGAGATCGCTTTGAAGGGTGGGACTCATTAGACTAAAGATGAAGTAGACCGATTTTCGTCTTCTGCGCCTGTTCGTAACACTGGCACAGAAATTTATAATATAACTCTTAAAACTACGCATTGATACAGTGATGTGAATGTTTGTTTACATTTTGTTTTGACAGTTATTTAAGTTAAAAGCAGTTCAACGTTGGTAAACTGATCAGGCCTATGTCAATGTTAATTTTAATAGCAGTGGAAGAATACACAAGATGCATCTAAATAGATTTTAAGCAGGGCTTTCGAAAGTGCTCATTTTACCGTGAATAGCCTAAACCTACCTATATAACTGACTATCGTATCATTCACTAAATATTAACAAGTTTCTGCGAAGCCGGCATAAGTACTTTGACTCATATTTCCGGTGCAAGTAGGTTTGTATAGCACAGTATGCAGTGAATCCAAATGTGCTAACTGGAACACACTTAAAATATATTAAAAAAGCTAAACAACATTTATAAACAAAATTTTTATCGACGTTTTCTAACATTAAATTACACTATCTATATATGATGGGTAAAACGAATTTTTTTTCATTTTTGGTAAAAAGTCTTGTATCAGAATATGTCTTCAGGATTTTTAAATGAATGTTTTCATTTGAAATATTACCAAAATTTTATAAGGTGCACTGTTTTCTTTATGTAAATTCATAGAAACCTATTTTTAATTATATTATAAAGTTAAAGATATTTTAAATTATAATTGTAAAAATCTCTTTGATTTCCTACAATTTCACTGGATGTTGTTGTGAATCCCTAATTTGCTGTATGTGTATTTCAGAATTTTTTCTTGGTATTTTTGTAAACAATATAAAAAATGCTGAGTTGGTGTTATACGCTTTCATTTTAGAGCCTCTTTTTCTCCTTCCTTCTTTTTTTTTGTTTCGTTTTTTTCGCCCGAAGGGTTAATTCCTATTATTATTTGAATTGTATTAAAATTTATAATCTGAGCTTATATTAGCGATTTTCACTTCCTCTCAGTTCAAAAATGCTAAACACTCAATGTGTAAATTTGGCAGTCATAAAATTGCTAAGTGTTGTTTTCTGTTTTATCGTTATTAAAAATTGCCAAACAAAACTTAGTTCCCGAAATTGGTTTAAATATTGCTCAGTTTGCGTAAAATGAATATATTTCCGAAAATAACTACTTTGGAAATAAACTTGTTTCATGTGGGTGGAAATGTTTATTGTGTGGGTGTCGCGATCTCTTAGCACTTAACTTGACCATTATGGAACAAGGCCAAATTGCACTTCGAATCTGATTAAATTAAACCATTTTATCATTCACGGCAGTATGAGTTTAGATGGGGAGTTTAGTTGGCTGAGGGGGGGGGGTCACTTTCTTCCTGTTCGTCTGGAGGTTGGCAAAGGCGTTGCTGTAGGAAAAGGGTCAAAGGGGGGAAGTGGTAGAGTTGTGGGTAAGCGGCCACGCCTTGCTAACTGTCCCGCACACGCTAGTCTCTTGTTTAGCCACAGTCCTGTCCGACAGATTCACTTCCTCACACCCTCCAGCGGCGCAACCACGCACCACCCAAACTCTCGAATTACTTCTCCTCTCTTGCACCCTCCTTGCCCCGCCGACACCACCACCTCTGCCGGCCCTTCGACTTTCCCTACCCGCTTTCCTGTCCCTCCCCCTCCACTCCCTCCCGCAGGGCCCTCACAATTTGATAAAGTTTTGATTACAAATTAATTACCCCCCCTACCCTTACCGACGACCTTGTTGCCTGTGCTACGAGGGAGGAGAAAAAATTGCGACTGCGGGAGAAAGTTTGCGAAATAAATGGTATGAAAGTATAGAACTAGGAAACGGTTTCCCGTTGACGCACCCAAAACGATTACTGTAAAATATTGCAATTGGTCATCCAGTCTTTTAGTTCTATTCTGAGCAACGTTGATGCTTCCTGAATTTATCACAATAAATTTGAGCGAATAATTATTTTCCCGCACTTGTAACAAAGGCGATGTCGTACAAAGGTGTGATATAGTTCAAAAATGTATTGTAAGCGAGACCCTAGCACAGTGCTGTGTTAAATTGTTTAATCTTAGTGCACAATCATGAGGCGAAGTAGATAATTAGATTAGTAGTATAACTATGAAAGGTCTAACTGTATACGTTATTACAACGGGCCTTTGCGTATTTGACTGCTTAATGTTGAAGATAAAATACCGTGGATGTGTGCACGTGTACGTATGCCACCTATCACGTTTAAGGCGGTGGTACTTCAGTCCCTTGCTAATCTTGTTGCGCGATTATGATAATCGAGTTATAAAGTCTCGCGTGGTGTCAAACGGAATTAACACATTGCGAAGGGGCTCTACAGTGCGTTGAAAGTCTCGTTCATTGTGTGAGAATGGGGCCTAAAGCAGATAATCGTGGTTGGCAAAAAGGAGCTGTAGCATGTGAGCGAGCTGAAAGCCCGTAATATGAAAGACGTACCCGAATTTGCAAGTGTATCAGTCATACGGATCTGCCAACTGTGGAAAAATTCCAGCATAGAGAAAACAATCGTCGAAATTGTGGTCAAAAGACGATACTGACGGACAGAGAACATCAACATGTTTCACGGCAATGAAGACGAATCCTTCGCAATTAATTTCTTAAATAAAATTTCACAGGAAACTGAATGCCGTGAACATATGCATCAGAGTGGCACTCAAAAAGCCTTTGTTCACTTCTGCTAACGAAGTAGCCTGGTTACAGTGGGTGGACAGACACAACAAATTAAATTATGCGTGACTGGAAACGTGTCATATGGTCAGACGAGTTTCATTTCTTCCTGTTTTGGAACGATTTATAGCGTCATATTCACAATATACTTCAGGATATCTTCAATGAGACTGCGTTAAAGGTGTGGCGAAGCTGGCGGTGGTACTGTGATGTTCTGATGTTATAGAGGCGTTCTGATGCTTTAGAGGTGTTTTAATTACTCGGAAATGTATCCTTTGGTCGAGGCTGTAACATAACTTACGTGCGACCATGAACTCACCTTGCATGTAGTGGTTACGGAACTTCAAGATTTTGCTGTATTCTATATATTTCTCCTATGGTTAATGTTTTGCTTGAAAATAGCATTCTCTTAGCCGTGATTTTAGTTAGTCAACTATATCACGCGCTTTAGCTTTGAGCAATCTGGAATAATTGAGTTAGTAAGACGTACCTTCAATTTACATTTATATAGCTTCCGCAGTCAGTCAGTCAGTTGGTGCGCCGCCGGTCTGGGGTGCAGGAAGTTCTGGGTTCGAATACCAGGCAAAGCATGGGTGTAAGTTTAAATTTAGGTCATTAGTTAGTTTGTTATCCGTCCTCTGATAAGTTTTCAGGTATAATACCGGAGGCATAACACTGGGGGACGTTAATAAGCCCACTACAGTACAATAACTGAGCCTCCTATACATGAAAATACGAAGTAACACATCAATTCTACGTAACTGCAAGTATGAACAATTTAATTTATAGATTCCGCACCTCTTGTTATATTTTAGTTTCCGTTAGTCCTTTACGACCAGTTGTCCTGGTAGGAGTCTCATTGTGAAAGCTGAGCTATTGCTGGCAATAATCTCGGCTAGAGAATGCTATTTTCACTGAGAAGTCTGGTCAAGATAAATATATGTNGGGGGACGTTAATAAGCCCACTACAGTACAATAACTGAGCCTCCTATACATGAAAATACGAAGTAACACATCAATTCTACGTAACTGCAAGTATGAACAATTTAATTTATAGATTCCGTACCTCTTGTTATATTTTAGTTTCCGTTAGTCCTTTACGACCAGTTGTCCTGGTAGGAGTCTCATTGTGAAAGCTGAGCTATTGCTGGCAATAATCTCGGCTAGAGAATGCTATTTTCACTGAGAAGTCTGGTCAAGATAAATATATGTTATTCATTCTTATTATATTTAATTATCCATGCAAAACATTAGAGTACGCATGAATGTGAAAAGAGGAGTTATGAGTATATTTTAAGGTGTAGGAAAATTTAAACCACAATGTACACACCGAATTGCTGGACAACCAGGTTTTGCGTTCTGCTCATCGTCTTACCGAGAAACATAAAATTAACATCTCCGTTTGCCAAGATGAAAATTCTCGCTAACACGAACATGAAAATATGACTGATAGGTTAACGAGTGTTCAGAAACATTCACACCTCTGAAATGACCTGCAAAATCCACGAATTAAAACCAGCTTAGAAATCTGTGGGACTACTTGGAACAACAAGTAAAACGAAAGACAAAACATACACGAAATTTGACCAAACAGAGCAGTCCTTTAACTCAAGTGTGGCTGAACAACGAGGTCACCAGTTTGAACAACTGGCGACGTCAATATTCAGCCATGTGCCGTGCCAAATGAAATCGCAGTTGTTATTCGTGCTCTTGAAGAGTTTACAACCAACTAGGTAGGTTTCAATTACATGTAAATATTTTTTTCTATCCGACTAATTTTACCTTTTACAACACTGTAAACAATTTTAAATATTAGTAAATATTTTCGTACAATTAAAAATGTGCAATTCTATTTCATAGACTTTTCAAAAACATGTATTTATTTACTGAATGATATCTTCTGGAAAAAAACATAGATTGAGCATCAAAATTTGTTATCGTTTAGCTTATGTCACTTCATTGATTATTACACCAAAAACCTATTGATAAGGTAATCTATAGGTAAAAGATGAAACGGTCTGAGGCAAGAATACGCTTGAAGCAAAAGCAGCATTAGTAATAAGTCAAATACTACTCGAAAACTGAAATAACCCTGCCTACACAAGTTGTGATTATATTAAAATTATTTAACTCTTAATTAATCACATTTGTGCGTTCTGTGGCCTAACATTTTATTAAGAATGTTAATAAATAAACTGAAATCCTTGTGCATAAAGGTTTAGAATGTAATATCTGCTATGAATGTCTTACGATTTTCTCAAGTTTCGTTGTGCGTACGTAAATTACATTTATCGTTTTACAGAACACAGGCGTTTTTGCGTTCAAAGGAGAATAAGAGTTAACGAAAAACCCGGAATTGTTTAGAATTTCCTAGTTACGTACAACATTTTCAACNGTCACATTTGTGCGTTCTGTGGCGTAACATTTTATTAAGAATGTTAATAAATAAACTGAAATTGAGATAGTCGTTTAAAAGTGTCCTTGCGCATAAAGGTTTAGAATGTAATATCTGCTATGAATGTCTTACGATTTTCTCAAGTTTCGTTGTGCGTACGTAAATTACATTTATCGTTTTACAGAACACAGGCGTTTTCGCGTTCAAAGGAGAATAAGAGTTAACGAAAAACCCGGAATTGTTTAGAATTTCCTAGTTACGTACAACATTTTCAACAGTGTTAGTGAACTCTTTTTAAAATGCTAGCTAGTAGCCCCTATAGGCTTAATAAACACTTCGTAATTTTTTTCGTGCAGTCTATTAAGCCCCCATTCCCCGTTTTCATTATCTGTTATTTTCGACCTCTATCTCGTTCTTCCTCTTCTCCCTCTTTGATGTCGCGCGGGGAGGGAGGTCTTTTGTGGCGGTAAGGTAGCAGAAGGCATTTAGCGACTTAATCTTCGATGGAAATTAGGTTGACGGCATTCGCCAGGCTGCGAGTAGCATACTGTCTCGCCGTCCAATCCGTGTTCCAGCCTCGCTTGTGACTCGGCATGGAAGGTAACTGAGTCAGCCCGCTGCGCTGGTTATATATGAAATCATCAGAGTTAGATATCAGTGATTACTGAGAAATAAGCCTATGTCTAATTGCAGGTTACGTTTGCATTTAACTAACATTTCTGTTTGAGACATTATTCTGTTCTCGCAGTTAACCTTCCTGAAATCTTTTTTTATTTGTTGAGCTTCTTTAGTTGCTGATTAAGATATGAACTTAGTATTTTAATTCATCCTGTTAAATAATAAGACAGTAAATAATATATGTCCGTACGGTGAGATATTATCGTAGCAGTCGTCCACAAAACAGTTTACATGTGCTATCAGATGTATTCCAATCATTTCGTCAGACTTTCCAAACTGCTCTTGACACCACCTGGTGAAACAATATTTTTTTACGCAAAGCTAAGTCACTATGTTTTGTTTTCTAATACTGCGTGCCCAAAATTAATGTTGTCACTCTTTGAACGGGAATGACGAGAAATTACTAAAGATGATTTGATTAAACTGTTTGTATTTGACGCTATGGGTACAACGTTAGGTGTGTCCGAATGTCAATAGCAGCTAAAAGTGTTCAAAATGTCCACCATCAGCAGCAATACATAATCTGCAACGTTGTAGAACAGAACTGAAAACAGTAGCCAAGGTCTCCATCGAAGTGGATTCACAGGCGGCTGCAACTGAGTCTCTCATGACATCCAGTATTCGTGGATTTGTGGCGTACACGGTATTCTTCAGAGTTCCCCGCTGATAAAGTACAAAGGCGTTAAATCTGGAGATCTGAACAAATGTTTCATGCAGAAGCGATTGTACGTCTCGACGGTAATGTGGCGGTGAACCGTTCTTATGGAAAAAGCAATCGTCATCTGGGTAGAGTTGGCGAACACGCAGCACAGTGTTCTTCTACAAAATGTTATGGTAACTTTCTCCTGTGGCCGTTCCGTCGAAGAAGAATGGCCCCACATGTCCTCTGGCAGAAATGCCGCACTACACTGTTAACCGAGGACGACTAACTGCTTGCTCTTTCGCAGTTTGGGGATGTTCATCGGCCCAATACACACAGTTGGCGCGGTCGACAGTTGCATTCAATTTTAATGTTGCATCATCGGACCAAAAATTCACGTCAGTATAATGTTTGTTGTCGTTGCACATGTTCACAACCCATGTATATTTGAGTTGTCTTCATTAATAGCTTAGATAGAGTAACGTGGAAAAGTTATGTCTTAAATTTTCCTGGTTTTAAAATGTGATGGACACTTGATTCACTGACATCTGCCGTACGGACTTCGACTTCCCGGAGGAATGTGTGGATGTGTGCAACACTTCCTTCGTCAGTTGTCGTTCTCATCCTGCCGAACCGTCCATTCTTTACATCACACACACACTTCCGTCCCTCTCAAAATTGTCATGTATTCGTGTCATTGTCACACGTGACGGTGGCGCAGTATCGAATTCTGTCCTTAATCGCCTCTGCACTATTATCATGTTCTCGCATTTCCAATAACAATTTAAAATCAACTTTTGAAAGGAAACCTTGTCACCTCCGTCATTTCCTGTTAGTAGCACTGCCGTTCGTGGCTGAAAACGGAACTGACAACAACATAATTATTACATGTGCTCGCTTGCACCCAACATTTTTCTTTTAGCGTGAAATACACGTAGTACTATTATATTGTCTTTAATATTATATATGTTATTAACGTAGAAAGAGTGTAAATGTTAATTTGTGACACTAAGTAGTACACCTCCTGCTTCTTTGATAAATGATTAATTGGATCTGAGCAATCACCATGAATGAATTATTCAGTGACACTAGTGTGACATATTTCTTTTCGATTCCTTGAAACAAAGCATGGTATCTATAACAATTTAAGGGGAAATATGATGTCAATCGATGAAAAACAGAGTCAATATTGCCAAGGTACTCGGATGTCTGCACACCACTAGTCGAGAAATTTCGTAATGATCAGAACCGTCCCGGTTAAAGCATATCTACACGGAAAATATTGTGTTTAATGTCATGATTTAACTGTTTACCTCTGCGAGAGGGAAAGTTAACAAAAAGTGTACAAACAAGCTACGTTTCCAAATTTTAGAATAAAATCCGCTCTCTGGTGTTTTATTTTGTATTTTTTTTCTAAGGCTCTCAATATAATGTATTATAATTGTTTTTGACAAGTTTGTTTTCATAAACAATTAGCCTAGCATGGATAATACTGCAACAGTTTCCCTACGTCCACTGTTTGGCCATTATATTTGTCATGAACGACGGTAATTTCGACAAATAAAAATATCGCCATGCAGAAAGTTTGTTATCTAGTACTATGTAGAGACAGCGATTCTGTGGGGGCAAGGAAGTCTAAAATATATATTGTGGTCATTAAATTTCTATTAGATTTTCAGTGACAAATCACTGAAGTTCATAGTTGATCCGTGTGCACACTGGGGTGACTTCGGGCGAACTTTTCTGTTCATACGCACGTTAGTTGTCAAGGTCAACTCACACTGCCGTGGCTTACGAATGTCCTGGCTGCACCAGATTTATAATGACTGAGGCGAGTTCACACCAAGCTGGTGAATCACGGCTATATCGTTTAAAACTACCTAAGCACTGTGAATTTCTTTCTGTACAATATTGGATGTTATTATATTAATAAATAATTTATGTGAATATCCAAATTATCTGGCCACCTTATGGCACACATACATTTTTTTAACACAATACGCATGAACCAGTGTTAAAAGATAGTTTTCAAATCAAATAAATTACTGGTATATCACTCCAGCATGCACATAAAAATGTAGTTTAACGTGTTTTAGAAAGCAGGGTTTGTGCAAGTGGAAGCTAGCAGCGATGGGAGTTCTTATTTCGTTCGGCACTAAACATAGTAATTACTGACTCGGCACCTAAATCATGCGTCATGCACGCTTGTTTCTGGGACTTCCGCCAGTTCGTTAAAAAAAATGGAATAAAAGATCTCTACGATTATTTAGAGGGTCTAATCTTCATAGCCGAGATCGGGTGACTCTTGTGACTTCGTGTCTTCACATGTCGCTCTAACAAGACAGGCGATTCTCCTTCGACCCAGACGGGAACTTAGTGGAAAAGAGGTACAAGACTCGATCCACCTCCCGAGACCCGCGACTTTTCGTTTTCGCTGGGCTGCGGCAAGGTCGAATTTTCACTGTCTCAGTCAAATGAACAAACAACGTCTTGCACGGGGTGAGTCAATGCCTAACGAAATCAGTAGATACTAACACAGTAGATTAAAACACCCACCGTCTCTATTTTTATGCGATCCTGTAATTAGTAGCATGGTGAAATCTCAGCAAAAATCACAATTCATGGGAAGTTGAGAATAGGTTAGCCCTACGTCGGATAATTTGATCCACTACCGTCATCCGTTTAGTACGTCAGAACGGTGCGCTTGGAATGCTGTAGCATGTTGACGGAAAACTCTTTCTGCTGGGAAAGGTGGCCATTGAGAAGCGCGGAGGGGTGTGGTCGGAGAGGGGAGGAGGGAATGAGAGGTTGCTAGGGGATAAGCTTATTAGTATTCTCTTCGCGATGTCCGCAGCGGAAAGGCGAGTGGCTCAAGGATCTACCGTGGGACTTCCGACCTAGGATAGGTGTATGGG
>NQII01000599.1:86586-132039 GCA_002778355.1 Clitarchus hookeri
ATGTGTGTTGAAGGGGAGGGGATACGACGGGTGAAGTTGTCTCACAAAGTCTCTCTCCAGATTCCTTTTACACCCACCCCCTCCCGTCGACCTCCGGCCATCATCCCGCCTCTTTTCATTCTGACTTTGACCAATTCCCTCGGCCAGTGAACATAAAAATCCTTTCGCCTACCGGTGCCTGCTCGAATCATTGCCAACCTTTGCGTGCGGGGGATATATGTCAGCTGGCCCTGATTCAAAACCATACAAGTAACATACACCAATGTGTGTTCCGTACAAAGGGTAGAAGAGAGGCATTCGCTGGAAATGGTGCGACACATATTTTCAGGACACAGCGTGGTTTGCACAGCCTACCACAATAAAAGTTACAACTTTTACACGTTTAGTTACGACCATACGAACGAAGGGTGGAAAAACGTAGAAATCAAATTTCTGACACATTTGTGGAAAGGCTTGAGGCTTTCACGTAGCGACGATATGTGCGTTTTTTTAATCGGTAAATATGGTTTTCTCTGAACACATATGAATCTAAAACCTGGATCATTTCGCAGAAAATCCTTTCCCGTTTAAAACAAACAGCGACTCATCAAAAGCTCCAAAAATACGGCAAACTTAAAATATTCTTTCATCACCTGAGAAGTAAAATTTTACAATTCAGTTATCCATTAACATTCGGTCAATGGATAAGGTCTTTGACCTTGAAATTTTTTGTGTTCAAATCCAGTTTCAGAACCAGAACTCAAAAATTCACTTTACTTTCCATGGAATAAATTGAAACACGCTTAACTTAGAAACGGGTCAACGCAAAGCTGATAAACAGTATTCATGTAATACAATTAAATGGTCATGTATTTGCAGTAATTTGTAATAACGCAGTAATGAAGTCCAACTCCATATTAAATTACACAGTCTGTTCGGAAACTCACCCGAAATATTCCAGAAAATTAGTTGGACATAATTAATTAAATCAACTTAAAGAATAGCTCAATTCCTTCAGGAAGAATAAATGCACCATTGAATATCGAGTGTAGAAATTGTATTTTTGCAAAAAAAATTCGGAAACGACGTGGAATTAAACAACGATTCCCTTTAAGTTTTCGGTGTTATCGATATCACAAACCTATTTTAAAAATCCCGTGTTAAAACCTCCCGCCTTTATAAAAAAAATAGTAGTGGCCACCATCTAATTGCCTACAAATGGTTTGCCTTCTATTTTTACGGAATTTTATGCCGTCTTATTGAGCAATACTTTGTATTTAACAAAAAAATGTCCTCTTGATGCAAGTGTCCAGGATCCACCGTTTAATGCACACAAGTGCTCAGCGCTGAGGATGCAATGCCTGACACATATGCAATACTTCATCCACGTGAAGGTAAACATATCACAAGCAACCGCTATTGGGCTGACTATTTGTGTGGAGTTACGCGGGACCTCAGTGAGAAATGCACTAAAGTAACACATTCGTATTTAGTGCGTACGTAGTACCATCCCTTATCGCTGTGATCTCGCTTAAACGTGCATAAAGGTTTTAATGTGTCAGTATCTGTTTATATCAAAATTTTTACCTCCTTGTGTAGGGAGTATTGCATACGTGCCTGGCACCGTATCGTTACCGCTTAATACTTTGTGTGCCTTTTAAAAGGGAACGTTAAGACATATTTTTATAAAGTACGACATACTGCTTAATGAGAAGGCATCAAAATTCCATAAAACTAGAAGGCAAAATAATTGTATGCCGTTAGAGGGTGCCCACCCCTATTAATTGTATATATGCGGGAGGTATTAACACCGTTTTTTAAAGGTTGTAGATCTCGATAAAACTAATTATTATCCGGGAAATCGTAGTACAATTCCATGTCGTCTAGGTTTTTTTTTTAATAAATGCAATTTCTAAATTCGATTTTCTATGGCATAAATCTCTCGTAGTAATTGAGCCAGACTGTAAGTTCCATTACGTATATAAACCACATTTTCCACAAGGAATCACCTGCAGAATTATGTCGTCTGAGTTTCCGAATAATACTGTATATTTTCTTGAACCCCCAACATTTAACGTAATAATTGTATGAAATGCAGTTGTATTTTATTTACGTAATTTAAACCTTTTTGCGAATAACGAAAACAATTACGAGTTTAACATACGTATAACGGCATTAAAAAAAATAATAGCCAAGTGATACCATGCAATTCGATATAAATATGTAACTTATGAATAAATGAAACTGCGCATGCAATATTTCTTCGCTAAGATAGCATAAATCACTCTTCGATTACACATGCTCCTCATCTAAAGTATCCGTGGGGAAAAAGAGATCTCTATCAGACTACATGGGCAAGTACGTGGGATATGGCACCAAATTACTGCCCTACTCTGCGTTTGCCGACTCAGCTGGACAAATGGGCTGGCGTTTTCGGCGGAAGGCATTTCCCGTGACCCGTCCAACTTCCCGCATCTCTCTTCACACTTCCGGTTTCCTCCCTCTCAATTCCTTCCTCTGTCGAGTTCGATTGGTCGATTGACATCGATCTCCTGCCTAGAGCTCTCCAATGTAGATTCCTCTCTGAGTACCACGGTCATAGTTTGTGGTAACGGCTCGTTATTAACGGAAAGCTACTATTAAACTGTGCTGATAAATAGTTACAAAAATGTACTACCTGTAAATCGATTATGTTCGATCGCTAATAAAAACATCTTATTAAATGTTACCAAATTTTTTCCATTTTCTGTAGTGACTGATAATATTAGTAATAACAAGGGCATTGCGGCTGGATAGCAAATAGATTTGCATCTGACATGCCGAAGTTCACAGATTCGTACATTTTCAAGCAGTTTCAATTTCTAAGCTCTTCCTTGGAAAGAAATCGCTTGCATTGTCGCTTATTGTGATGCGTCTTTATAGGCGCACTGTCTTCTGTTGATACATTTTGCGCATGTTCCATTTACTTGCAATCTGAAAAAAGTTTTTTGAAAAACGATGAAACATTATTATTTAATAATTTTTGCCGTTTACGTTTTCCACGTCGGATTCATAAGACCGTGTTCTGCTGCTCTTACTTAAAATCTTGATTCATTCATGTAGGACTGGCTAGAATGCAGGATTCGTATACGAATGTAAGAAAATGTGCCATTGCATGCAATAGTCATAAGAAGGAGCAGAACGAATTTGAAGTGAACCAGGAATACCCAGAGGAAACTCGTAAAACATGGACATTTTCTGTCTCAGTGAATTATCCTCAATACTTTCTCTAGCTTAGCTTGGCCTGGAATTGAACGGTGGACTTAAGAAGTGACACCCTTGTGCTCTAAACTCTTGGTTAACTTTTCACATACTACTTTATTTGGAGTCATATTTTTACATGTCGTAAAAAAACAAAGCTTCTTCGTGCATAAAGTGAGGAGACATGTCATTGCCGTATATAGGACGCGCGTTATGTACATTTTTGTAAAGAAATTGCTGTTTTAGGAAAATGACCTTGCCTTTCTTACCACCTCTTCTTCCGCTAGGCTGACGGGAGTAATGGATTCACGGTTCACGCTTGCATTAACGCTTCCATGCAGACTGGTAACATTGTAACTGTTCCCGTGGGACAAAAACACTTCCCTTGGCAAGTCTCAACAAAGGATAACCTAGCACTGACTCCGCATGCGATTTATTATGGCTCCACGTAAAAAACACCGTAACTGATGGCACAGTGAAGACGTTGAAGAAGCTCAATTTTAATAACATTGTTTTATAAAGGAGATACAATTTAAATCTTATTTTATTACGAAGAAGAATAATACAAATTAATTGCTTCTCAGTTTTCCAGTTGGTTAAACAGCGATACGTAAAACAATGTTATACGAAAAGCGTTTCTTAAGACACGCATTGTGTTAAGAATTTGTGTTCCTTACTCAGTGTTCAAAACAAATAATTGGTTAATGTCTCATAAGGAAAAAAATTGACATCAACCATGTAAGTACTCATGTGGTATGCCAGTCTGTGATTACACTGGACAGCAGATGCTAGGAATCGTGTAAAAAATATATCCTTAGCCCTTTTCCGCTGACGAAGTTGGTACTCGGCGCTCAACCCAAAGTCACTCTTAAGCGTCATGGTTCCCTAAATAACACGAACGTGCTGCATTACTCAGCACGATTTTGACAGTTTGCTGGTATTTTGCAGAAAATTCATCTAGAACGTGTGGTCACTTCAAAATAAAATTGTCCCTGTGTGTTATTAATATATTTCCAACATGCTTAGTTATTTTTAACTTTCGGCCAGGACTTTAGTTTTGCAATTTGTTAGTTGTTATATGGCATACGATGTAATTTATTTGAGGTAGGTGTAACGTAAAAATGTGTAGGAGAGTGAGTGCACACTGATGATGAAGATATTTTAATATCTTGGATAACATTAATTGTGACGACCAACAGTGGATTCTGACCTGGGGTTTGAACTTGGGCGGCTTCACAGGACAGCACTGGTTTCGCAGCAACGTAACACAATCTAGATATGTCTAACCAAGGATGGGTCACTCAGGTTCACATGTAGCAGCCAGTCTCATTAAACTAGAAACAACTTGCATGAAACACTGGGAAGAAACATAATCGAAAAATAACACAAGCTACTGTAAAAGAAATACACACAGATACTCGAGAAAAGTTACGTGGACTTATATTTGAAAGAAAGAGTTTTGATCTTGACACCATGAAATTAAATATGGCCTGTGCAAATATTATGTAGTAATTCATTACAATTTTCTAAATAAGTTTTGATTATTGAGGCCATAACTATGACTGTAGGTGCTCTCGTAAGTGTCACTTATTAAAATTCAAAATTAATTTATATAATTTGAAAGATTACTTAATTTCTTGCCAAAAGTAAATGCAGTCAAATTATTTGCCTTTCTGAAACTAACTAAGTCGGGAGAACTAATGACATCTTGGCGAGGCTCCGTAGGCAAATTATGCAGAGAAACTTCAATACGCCAAGATAGCGTAAAGTAAGTCAAAAATATTTAAAAAAAATTGTTTATTAGAATTCTGGTGAGGTCACTGTTTTGAAATTCTGAAAATACTTAGCTGGAAATGGTTAATCGTAGAAACATCTTGTAGAATCTTCGTCGGCTGGTCCCGGTTGTGGTTCGCTTAATCTCTTCCCTCACAAGGCTCTCGGACCTGGGGTATGCTATTGCAGTCCATGTAGTATCACTCGCAACATCGCGGTAACTCTATCTTGCATTTAATTACTAAACTGCGTAGGCAGTGCGTGCAGACTATCTTTCCTAAGTTATATGCAGCGCTTCTCCGCTCCGTCAGGCAGTCCATATGAATGTGCGCACTCGGCCCAAATTAATAAGAAAATTAAAAATTCCCACCAGGCCGACAACCTACTAGGTCTCGACCTACCTGGCGGTAACCGAGATGGCTAAAGCGCGTCCTCAACTACATACTAATTGCCTCCTTCCAACATCGCGCCAATCACGAGACGGGTACATAATATAACACATATAACGTCATGCGTTACTATAGCAAGTAAATAATAAATCCTGTATGCAATCTAACCCAAGTGCAAAAACTTCGTCGTAGAAATTTAGAATGACTCACAAACATAATTAAAATTAAATACACTTTCTCAGGTTGTAACATCTTGCAATCAACAATAAAAAAAACATAAATCAGAAGTACTGTAAATAAAATGTAGCTGCGAAAAATATACAACTAATAAATAATTAATTACTACATTATTATATACAGTGACAAATAAACACAGCGAGATTCGATACATTACATAGGATCTGTCGTACTAATATAATTCAATACATCCTCAGGACAACAGCAGAAACGAACAATCAAAAATAATAAAATAAATATTTCGTTATATATATATATATATATATATATATATATATATATATTGCCTCTTTCGTAAAAGTAATGTATACAAATAGAAAGAAATGTCGAAACACCCCGGTTTAGCTATACAAAAATTACCTAAATATAGCATTTTTACTCTCGCCACAGGTAGCTACCCCGTTTTCGTCTCTATTATTGTTGCTTGTCGTGGGAAGCTAGCCAAAGCTCGTGGAAAAGATGAAATAAAAAAGTGTTCGAACACTACACAAGAGAAACTGACGTTTATTTCAGCAAATATTCTCTTATTTACTGTATTCATATTGCAAACTGTAATAACCACAACCGATGACACAAAAAACATATACTGCCGTTTGCAACAGATAGCAAGCAGAGTTTTGTCAGACTGTAGGCATACATTAAGAAGTATTAATTAACCACGCTGGTTTATCATTCCAAGTTCTCTTTCCATGCAGACTTTTGTTTCTGGGCAAAGGAGTGACGTCCGTATTACAAACATATTACAAACTAACAGCCTATTTAAATGAATCTTATACAAACCTTTTGAGGATACGTTCTGTTTGAAAAAAAATATAATTTCGCAATAACATGTGGAGAGCGGCGAATTTTTATATTCGGGCTTCCTGAGCATAGCAAATAATTGCAGCTTTCCTTCCTGTTTCAAAAAGCAAATTAGTACTTAGTAACAATGCACATGCATATTGATATTGCCAAAGCAATTCAGGTGACAAAGACTGAGGATGTTTTTCTTTGTAACGGGTTAAAAATATAAAAAAATAAAAACACGTTTATTTTGTAACTTAGGAGTTTTATGTATATCTGCAATAGTCACTGATGTTCTGCTCTAAACTGATGAGAAGTAAGTGAGTATTGTCGAAGATATAACGCCTATTTAAAAAAAATATTCCATTATAAGATGCAAAAAAACTCGAAGCCCAAATTGATTGAAAATTCCCCTCCATTCGCTTTAATTACATCTTCCCATCTTCTAAATTTTCGGTAAATGCTTGTTAGAGCAGCGCCTTGAAAGGAAGCACTTGAGGTCGCATAGACTTCTGAACGTTCCTGTGTGAGATCAGTGTTTTCTTGATCACTACCGGGGAATACAGAGAATCACAAGAGATCACTACCCACACCATCATGCTACCAGCCCCTGGTGATGGGACGCTCAACAAACACGTGCGGATTTCTGCTGGCCAGTGCTTCTCCACAAGCGAGTAAAGTTGTCATCGTGCCCCAAAACACATGGATTCATCACATCGCCGATTCCCAGTCATACAAGTGGCTCGATTACAGAAAAACTGCAAACGACGTCGTCATTATCGTAGTGTGAGGGAAAAAACGGAGTGAGAGATGTCAATGAGGCTAGTCTTCTTATGCAAGTCACCTCGCAACAGGTTCGGATGGAAATAGTGGTCAGAAGTGGATCCACCGCATATATCTGGATTGAGGGGAGAGAAACTAGCTGTTTCTTGAATTCAGTGCAACATGCTCTGGATCTCTTTCTATTCAGGATTATTCTGCGTTACAAGAAAAAAAATGCTGTGAGGTGAGTGATATATTATGAGAAACAAAACTTGAAACGTCATTTGGCCTAAAATGATTGGTAATAGATGTACGCGCCCTTGAAAATGTACATAATCAAATGATGTTATTAAAAGAAATTATTACCTCTTGTGACAAAAAAAACATATCACCGAAGATAACTGTGTTGAATCCAATGGAAATCTCACCTTTATGGCAACTTAGTAGGTAATGAAAACCCATATAGTTAAAAAATAAAATTGATGTAATAGTTTTTATAGATGGCAAAGTAAACAACTGCACCAATTAAAATTTTGTCGACGTTTTTCTCGAGGACCGTTTGCCGAATGGCGTTATACCAAGGCAAGTGATTTTGATTATAAAACTTAAAAATTCACACTTATCATAAAAACTTTGATCTCAGCTCAAGGTTTCAAAGTTTTGTTACCTATGAACACGGTAATGCTCGGAACGATGATACCCACTTAACTTCGTTCATGAAAATATAGTGCAGGAATTTTTCTCACCTCAACCAGCGGTGTAAAGTTTCAATTATCAAGAACGCATATCTACCTTAGTAATCATTATATGTATAAAGCTGTATTATGTTATCTTTCCCGTTTTAGATAGAAAATAATCGCACAGCGCTTTGGCTTGGCATTCAGAATAATTTTAAATGCAAAACAATCCCTCCAACTCCCCCTGCTTTCTCACCTAAACAATTCACCGCAGACAACACCGGCCGCGTAACAATAGCGAAATCCTAGTCGAACATTCTGGAAGTTCATCGTCTAGAGTGGAATCGACAGAAGTTTTTTTTTTAGCCCAGCGTCATCGGCAGCAAGACGTGGGCTCGAACGATACACCGCTGGCCTAGATGACACAGTAAGCGTATCTCACTGGGGATTTCACAACATGTAAAATTAATCAGTACTGTAGACCCAATTACTAAACATCCATTCGCCGATCAAGTGATACCCTAAAATTGCTAGAGGCATATTATATATTGGCCATTTATCACTCTTCTTCGCACAGATGAAAGACATGTCTCACTACCTATAATTTTATAGTAACACCTATATTTTTAAGATAAAAATGATTTGCCCTATTGTTTGCAAGTTCTTCTGTAAATACTTCAACTGGAGGTCGCGTCGTAGCCTACTGTATATAATTTGGGGAAGGGATTTTTTTAACCCACTCCATATCACGCCTTTAAAGAAAAGAAAACAAAACTCTAAGAAATAAATACCTACTTCCTGCATTTAAACTGTCATAAATTTACCTTCAAAAATGTTTCAGTCATTTTAGAGTCAAAATGTTTGTTATGCTAACAAGCACATGCTTTCGATTACATAATTCCGCAGAAATATGAGTTGTAAATAACCACAGAAAAACGTTAAGAGCCAGTACTGCAAAGAAAATCAGTAACCAAAATCATGAGAGAGCGTTTCGATTAACGTATTTATGATGCTTCTTGGCAACAGCACGCATATAGTTTAATTCACTTTAGCTTATTTTGAATTGTCTTATTAGTGTATTGATAGTTAGTTCGTGGTTTATTTGCAATGATACCTCTAGTCTATTAGGTCCATAATTGGGCTCCTGGGCAACTGCTTAACAGCATAAATTACAGGTGCGAACGTCGCATTATCGTTCTTTGGCAACTTCCAACATTCTAAAGTCTCGAAAACCTCTTTATTGAATTGCATCAGTTCTCAGCTTTCTCGGAATGCATCCCACGTTATACTGGGAAATATTACCCTGCCACTGCTGCAGTCACGCATATCTGAAAAGTTTGGTTCCTACCTCACTCGGTTCGCAAGCATTATCCGCGGCTGTTTTGCTGCAGTAAAGACACCGGAATATCTCTTCGGTATACGAGAGTAATATAATAATCCACCCTCCAACCCCATCCACCCTCCCCCGGCACTGCTGCGCCCCACGGGAGCTCTCCGCCATCCGACTACTCTATCTTAATTTGGACCCGCAACTCCTCCTTCTTAGATGTTCTTAAGAGCCGCTTCCTTGGGCGAGCACGCTACGCACCTGCTACCCTTAAGAACCCAATTTCATTCAGTAAACGCCTCGCGCACGAATGATGGGAGGAGGCGGCGGAAAATTTTTTTTTTACCCACATTCCTGCAACCACCTTATACTTACGGCCGATTAAGATAATTTTCCCCCATAGTTTCATGAGCTGTTTTTCCTTTACACTTCTTACGTGTAGGTGATTGGCGCTTAATTGAACATGCTCAATAACACTGATAAGATTCCTCATCCTAAAGCTTTCCCTGTTTAATATTTTGTATCCTTCCGCCATATAAAAAATACACTCCCGTGCATCTTACGCCAGGTGTGCACGAGCCAGTCAAGTTCGAGTGTGAAATAACTAGGATAAAATATTTTGCGTTTTGACCTATCTTTATTACTCCGCTGTGCAAAAAAAATCTCAGTGGTTTACAACAAAGACGTTTTTAAACTACGTAAAAACAGCGCTCCAGCAGTATCTGTTGATATAATACTAATCGTTAGTTAAAACGAAATCCTGTTACCGTTTTATACCGTTTCTGTTACTACTTTGAATGTAATCGAATTCCACGTAAACATCCCATTTTAATATGTCTAGTAAATTAAAGCATACCTATTGGATAAGCAAGTCATTACAAAGTATAGTAAAAGGTTTTCAAACATAAGAAATTGTGGACATTTATTGTTGTCTTCGCTGTTAATATTTCTAGTTCTGTTATGTAAGCTTCAGCAAACATACGTTCCTGAAATTCCTGACTAATTAAAGTAATTATAAAAATGCGTTAACTGTTTTGGAATAGTTACTTATAAGGATCAATTAATTTTATTCTGACAGCAACTTTCCTGATCGTTTCTCTGTATTGGCAAGACATTCCTTTTGTTTGTCAGGTTATATTTTGGCATGTTCAGGTTTTTTTTATTGGAAAAATATGTTAAGTAGTTTAATATGGTTTCATAATCCAACAGTAACCAGAAAATATGTGGATAAACAGCTGAATTGTACGCAAAAGTCATATCCTTATAAAAGAGTATTGACGGTTACGTTCACGGGTATATTATCTGTAATAGCGCAGGACGCGAGCTTAGTGATGTCGAAAGGAGTATGATTATTTGTGCCCACATGTATGTACATTCTGTCCACGGGATTTCGGTCAAGTTACAAATACTCTGTGCAACGATCACATAAAGGCGATACGGAAATGTGAGCTAGTCGAAGCACGCCAACACAAAAATAGTAAGCCGAATAAATTGACAGATCGCAACCGTTGAAGCCACCGACATTAATAAAGTTAAACTGCAAGGTTTCGTTAAAACGTAAGCTAAAAATACTTACGATCGGCATCGGGAAAGGCTGTATGTAAGTGATCATACTCCATATCGAGAAGTATTTACAGTACGATTCCATAGACAAGCCGTAGCCTAGCCCGTCAAGTTTAAGATCACTGAACGGACCGCCACCCGTTGTTTACAGTGGTATAAAGCATGACTCTACTGCACTAAAGAAATAGGAACGAAGCAATCTATGGAGTGGAAGATTTGATTAAAGTGCTTGTGTACTTAACAACTTGGTGTGTGTTACTTGAATGATTTTATTGTTTCCACTATGACGTTTGACTTGTTCCACTCGTTTTAGGGCATTGATTCATGGTTACCAAAGCCTATGAAACAATTTTTGAGAATTCAGCGTTGCCCTCACCGACAACAAAATGGAATTGGTCCATTTCATTTTCAGCCGTAAATAGTGCACCAAATTCTATGATTGAATGGGATGAGAACATAGAAGTAGACTAACTCGAATGGCCGGTTGATAGTTCTAACATCAACCATACTGAACACCTTTGGAAAGATTTGGAGTGGTGGTTGACAGCAAGACTAAAACACCTACTTAATCTGCAGGAGAAATTGAACAAATTTCTAAATAAACGTACCGTAAGTTGAAGGAAAATCTTCTCCAAAGAGTTGGGGCTATATAAGAGTAGCTAAAAATAGGCCTACATCAGAACGGCACTGTACCAGATTCTCGTTTGTTCATTATCATTGGCGTCTGGTGATTAAATTAAAATATAATGGAAGTATCGTGATTTCATAATAACAGTTCATATACGTATTAGTTTTAGTTTTATAAGTGACTTCTTAACTCAAGACATTATTTCGGTTTTACTGTAGTCTGTAACGCACGAAAGGGTTTATAACGTATGGGTATATTGATATTTGGGAACTTCCATTATAATTTATCAAGTGTTTAAATAATTCTATTAGGATAGTTGGGGAAGGTGAACAGTCTAACATCATTTGGCAGAAACGTCTGTAGAATCACATCAGCTTAACATGTCTTGCTAAAAAGAAAACTTAATATTTCAGAATGTACTAGTAATTATAAAAGGCTTACATATCCTTGCAAACACTTATATTTCAGCCGCATCCTCAAGACGTACGTTGCATTGGGATCAAAGCGTGAAATATATTTACCAACTAATTGTAGAAGTCGGTTAAAATCATAGTCTTTGTTTAACTTTAACCTGAGCACCATTTATAATCTCACAGGGAGATTTTTAGTAACTAATAAACTGTTATGATTATAGCCTCGAAATTGCTTCAGTACGACAAAACACAACTACGTGGAACTAAAACTAGCTAGCTTAGTTTTTATTAGGACGTTCAGTGAAGAATTGATGAATCCGGCGAAATGAGAACAATCGAGAAAATTAGCAAAGCGCGGTGGGTATTTTGGGTCTCGTTTGCATCTGTCTGTTTGATCACAAAAATCAGCACTCAGCCATTGCAGCTCGACCTTGGAGATATCCCATGGTCACCGAGAACACTGTATATATTGGCGCAAACCACGGAGAAGTTACAGTCGGCAGGCTGGAGTGACGCTGCATATTGGTGATCGGCGACCCTGCAAGCTGTCTAAAGGTGGATTTACAATAACCCGTCGCGCCCTTCCGTCCGTCTGCCAGTCATTTGACCAACAGCTAATAGGGTGTCCCTAATAATTCTATCCAACGGTCTGTCAAAAGTTTTGCAAGTTTTAGCTTTTGATGGACGGAGAAGTAAAATTACAGCTTTCTGAACCAGTACGTTTTGTTATCCTTTCATTACAAGTTCATTAGAAGGCTGTGTGTTGTGTGCTGTATTTTGTTTTCTCGTTTTTTTTATTTTAATATGTATTTTTTATGTAGCTGTAAAATGCAATTGCATTGGTTTGAAAATTTGTTTATAGCCCAAGTATTATATTGTTTTACCTAAAAACAAAAAAAAATGTAGTTCTGAAATTGGCCACAGGCCTTTCTTGAGGACACCAACATTATCCCGGAAATGTCCCCACCTCTCAGACGCCGCGTCATATTTTTGGAAGTAATAAGGGCCCAAGTGCCAAAATATGTGTATCACAACTGTAGCGTGGAAAATATCCATTGGAATATATTATAATTGAGTCTAAATGAAGATTAAAGGATACAAGGTTATTTATAATTCCTTATCGCAATAAAATACACTGCCAAAAAATTTGTTTAACCCATTTCGAATCAAACAAGAAGTTACTGATATAACTAATGAGCCTCCTTTCCTCAACATGTGTGTAATTATTTTTAAATAAGTTCTTAAAATCTGAGTTGGTAGCTAGCACTTGTCTTATTTTTGATAGCAATAATATAATAAATTAAACCAGAAACGTATGCAACATTAATGAGACAATTACAAATACAAAAGTGCCTTACCCAGGACATGAACCTAGAAAACCTCGTACAATAAGGTAGCGTGCAATTCGGAGCATCAACTTCGGACGTTATCAGTTTAATGTTTCGAATAAGGTATAGGGTTTAATTACTTGAAATAAATTAGAGGGCCATCATTTAGAAAACCAGTGACTGAACCTATTAAATAATATAAGTTTACATGGACTATCGTAGCTCTACTTATGTGAAGAATTATGAGAAAAACATTTGCTTGGCCCCTGAGATATGCCATAAAAAACTTTATTTTTTATGCTATTTTACTAAATTTCCAAAAAGAAAGGCTAAATATAAGATTGTTTTAATGTTTAATTTCTACATACAAAATTTGGTTGAATTTGGTAAATGAATTAATATAAGTGGCATGTGTTGACTGTTTCCCGAGATATGAGACAAACATTCTATTTTTTATTGGTACGGCTATCATACAAATGTCAAAGAAATGAGGATCTGCATAGATATACACTGAAGCGACAAAAGTTATGGAAAACCTCTTAATATCGTGTCGAACCTCCTTTTGCCCGGCGAAGTGCAGCAACTCGACGTGGCATGGACTCAACAAGTCGTTGGAATTCTCCGGCAGAAATATTGAGCCATGCTGCCTCTAAAGACATCTATAATTGCGAAAGTGTTGCCAATGCAGGAGTTTGTGCACGAACTGACTTCTCGATTATGTCCTATAAATGTTCGATGGGATTCATGTCGGGAGATCTTGGTCGCCAAATCATTCGCTGGAATTGTTCACAATGTTCTTCAAACTGATCGCGAATAGTTGTGGCCTGTTGGCATGTCGCATTGTCATCCATAAAAATTCCATCGTTGTTTGGGTACATGAAGTCCATGAATGGCTGCAAGTGGTTTCCAAGTAGTTGAACATAACCCTTTCCAGTCAATGATCGGTTCAGTTGGACCAGAGGACCCAGTCCATTCCATGTAAAAACAGCCCACACCATTATGGAGCCACCGCCAACTTGCACAGTTCCTTGCTGACAACTTGGGTCCATGGATTCGTGGGGTCTGCGCCACACTATAACCCTTCCATCAGTTCTTACCAACTGAAATCGGGACTCATCTGACCAAGCCACGGTTTTCCAGTCGTCTAGTGTCCAACCGATATGGTCACGAGCCCAGGAGAGAAACTGCAGGCGATGTCGTGCTGTTAGCAAAGGCACTCGAGTCGGTCTTCTGTTGGCATAGCCCAGTAAAGCCAAAGTTCGCAGCACTGTCTTAACGGACACGTCCGTCGTACGTCCCACATTGATTCCTGCGGTTATTTCACGCAGTGTTGCTTGGTTGATAACAATGACCATTCTGCGCACACGTCGTTGATCTCGATCATTAAGTGCAGGCGGTCGGCCATTTCGCTGTCCATGGTGAGAGGTTATGCCTGAAATTAGTTACTCCCGGCACACTCTTGACACTGCGGATCTCGGAATGTTGAATTCCCTAACCATTTCCGAAATGGAATGTCCCTTGTGTCTAGCTCCAACTACCATTCTGCGTTCAAGGTCTGTTAATTACCGTAGTGTGCTATAATCACGTCAGAAACCCTTTCACATGAATCACTTGACTACAAATGAAAGCCCAACCAATGCACTGCTAATTTATGCATTTTGTACGCGATAATACTACCATCTGTATATTTGCCTGTTGCTATCCCACGAATTTTGTCACCTCTGTGTATATAATGGTTGTTATAAGCACTGCCAGCATACAAACTTAAGTTTGAATTTGTTTCGTTGATAAAATATACTGAGCTTAAATATAAGTGTATCCACCATTTAAAAAATAAGTGCCTTACATACACAAAACATATCAGTTTACACCACCTGCTGCAGTACTATATATTTGTCAAATAAGGTATGAATCTGTGAATTGCTTCCCGAGATAAGACATTAAAATTAATTTATTCGCATATCGCTATCTTACAAAATGGATGACAAAAGATCTTCCATGTATATACAGTTGACAATTATTTGAAATTGATTACACTGTTTCTACGATATATCATTTTAAGGTAAACATTTCTATATAGCCACCATTTTGAAGTGTCTGACATGATTAAAACATATCACTTAACATCATGTGTCTCAGTTATACTTTTTCGCAAAATTTAATAGGAGTCGGGTGTTTGTTTCCGGAGATATGAGACTAAAATTTATCTATTCGTATGGTACTATAAAAAAAATGGCGGAAAAAAGATAATTCATGCAGACATGGTTGTCAGTTGTAATATCTACTGCCAGAATATAATGATAAGTTTCAAATGATCACATGCATTTCACGATGTAGCATTTAAAGTTAAAACAACTAAATTAGCGCCATTTTGAAAATAAATGGCTAATATACTTAAAACTTACAATTTAAAATCACCTGTCACAGTACTACTTGTCTGGCAAATTTCATACGAACGGTTTAATTGTTTCCGGAGATATCAAATAAAATTTTTATTTTTCGCATGGCACTATCTAACAAAATGGCGAAAAAAATATGCTTCGTCAAGATTCAGTTGATAGTTGTAATATCTGCTGCCAGCATACAAAGTTATGTTGGAATTGATATAATAGTGTCGACGATACAGTAAACTTAAATTGCTATATGGGAGCCATTTTGAAAATAAGTTAATAAAATGCTTAAGGCATATCAGTTAACATCATATACTTCAGTAATACATGTTTAACAGATTTGGTAGGAATCATTTTCTTTTTTACCGAGATGACATAATAATGACTTTATTTATTTTTATAGTGCTATCCTACAATATGGCCAAAAAAAGTGGTTATGTGTTGGTATATATGCTTATTATAACAGATACTTTCAGTATACAAAATGTGGTTAAAAATTGTTAAATGGTATGGCAGATATACCAAATAAACCTAGAAAAATAGTATTGCCACCATTCCTAATCAAGTTCAACCACGTTTACTTGGCCTATGATATTATTACTTAACTGTCAAATTGGGTAAGAACTGGTTTAATAGATTTATATATATAATGAAATATGTTTATTTCTTCATTTGGTGTTATCATCCAAAATGGCTGACCAAAAATTATATTCATCTCAATATTTAATGCTTACACAATGCTATGCCAGCATACAAAATTTGGTTTAAATCGGTTGAATAGTTACTGAGATATGACATATCACCCCAAATATTAAAATGGCCGCCATTTTCAAAGTAATTGCCTAACGTGGTTGAAAACTATAAATGTCAGTTGTTCTTACTAAGTATTATATGTGTACCATGTTTAGTGAAATTCGTTTCAATCGTTCAAAAATTTAATAGAGGGACACACACCTGCATGAACACACATAGAGACAGACACGCAGGCAGGAAAGTGATCACATTAGCATTTCTTTCCTTCGGAAAGTAGGCTAAAAATGAATGTAGAAGTACTATAATAGTACAGAAACAATAATTGCATTAAATTTGTCATCAATAGGAAGAAATAGGCCAGAATAAAAGTTTTTGCTAATTTTGTAAGCTTTCAAATGGTGTATTTTGTATTTCTGTGCTAAATTTATAAGCTCAGATAATTAGCATTAAATTTAACCACTGCAATATAATACTACTATAATTGATTAATTATTGCTAACGAATGTTTATGTATATACAATATAAGTAAACCATTCAATCATCAAGTGGAAAAATTAATTGCTAAATGCAATATCACGCAATGTTGGTTTAATTGTACATTAATGCCTGTTACACTTTAAAAGTCCTCTCCGCCGGTGCCATCGCCGATATGACAACATTAGAGCACGTCGCTCCTCGGCACTTGGCACACATAAGACCACACTGCAGTACTGCACGCACATACTCGCATCTGTTAATGCAACCACTTTTACAGTTTCAAGACATCAAGTTCAGAAGCTGGTCCGGAGCTGGAGGAAGGGACGTTGTAATAGGAACAAGTGTGCCACTCACACTTTTACAGCCCCATACAACAGGATCCAATGTATGGCTGAGCCACTCCTGTACTTGCACGTAAACCCGGAAAGAATGCTCTTCGTATGCAGCACTGGTAGGTATAAAAGAGGCTAGTTGGAAAGAAGCAGTAACAGACAGCTGTGCTATCTTGAGGGTATACATATAAACGCTCAATTCATCCAAAGTGACAAGGTTGTCATTCCACATATACAATGACATTGCAAACTTACTCCTGCAGAAATAATGTTCCTTTTGTTCGCGCTTGGGCGCATAAAAACATATACTGTTCTCCGAATAGAAACACCACTTTTGACGATCTTGCAGGCTTGCTTCTTTCTCTTTCCAAAGAAAGCACTGGTTGTGTCCGACCCGGTCACATCATGACAGAACAGAATATAGTTCCTTATCTCACCAATGTCGCACTGAATAGCAGATACATTAAAAATCTTTACCGTAGTCTTGCATGAGGATGGATGACGAACTTCAGTGTATGTGTCCTCGTCTGCCCTCGCAGGCAACCTTGTAAGGATGTCTGTATTAGGAGTAATGACTCTTACACCACAGCTTCAACCATACTCAAGAGTAATAGCTGCTATAGTTGTATCAGCATCTCCTGAGCACTAAATTGCGGTGAACTGAAGCCCGAAAATGTGTTAGTAACAATTTGATGAGCACATTCTTATTATGATAATTTCTCAGAAACACCTGCAGTGATGTAACAACATTGTTGGCCACTATTGAAATATAAGCAGAAGACCTCCACGCAGACCTTCGCCTTCGCTCTTCCCCTTTAGTGGTGCACTTGGCATAACCATCAAAGACCACAGTTGCTGTCAGAGAAAAACATTTCTGAACATTCTTCATTACACAAATGATACTCATGAAAAGTTTTTGATGGTTCACTGGGCTTATATCTTCTCTCACTTTCAAAGCCCTTGACATGATGGCGAAGGGTTTTACCATGTAGCTGCGTTTTATCTTCACATACTGAAATTGCCTCCAATTATGAGGTTAATGGCTTCTTTCCCGATGGTAGTAGCCTGGTCGCATTTAATGTTATCATATGCAACAAAACCTGTGAAAATGGATTGCCGAACCTGTGATGTCTTAAAAGGTGGATGGGCACTGATCCAGTCAAGAAATTTTTGAAGATCTCGGTCATCTCTTGATTTCTGGCTATTTCGTAGTTCAACATTCTGCTCTGAAAACAAAGAAACCCATATTTTATGTTAACGAATCACTTCCATCATACATGCCATACATTGTACACATCAATGGAGTACACATTATCATTTATTTGATACTTGAAGAAGTGTTGCTGATGGCGCACAATTGCTCCAATGCATCACAAAGCTTCAGGCAACCTGGACCAGAAAGTATCCACTGAGTAAGTACACTATCAGTAAAGCCACGTCCATTTTTCAGATCAACCTGTACCTCCATTGAACGCATACGGTTCTGTCCAATGACCATGTCAGACCAAGTGCCGGACCAGAACTCTTGCACTCTTCTTATAGGAAAAGCTCCTTCCTCGACGAATATTCTATATTCATGAGGTGCATATGGAAGGAAGTTACTCCATTTGCAGCACATAAATATGTGCGCATTTGGCATAATGCAAATGTCCTGGGGCATGCAGCAATGTTAGCATGCACTTTACGCAGAATATACGCAAATCCCAGTCATCCACTTTTTCTGCATGTATCAAACCCACCTGCCAGAGACAATAGGTAATATATTGGTTTCAAACTGAACAAAGTACACGCAATATACCATACGTTTGAATGCTTCCCGAGCCATGGCACACACTGTGTTGAAGTGGGAACACTATTTGTGGTACTGTACACATGTACAGTTTGATCTTCTGTCTGCCAACGAATATAAATTAACTGGAATAGTTTCATAGCTGTAGTGTAATAGCGTAATTGGGTGCTCCCATAGCAACTCACCACGAGGCATGACTGGCTTATACAGCATACTTACCTGATGGTAATATTCAATCCACAATATTTCTTTACTGTTTTTCTCACTGAGAGTTGAGCAAATCTTATCCATTGAAGTTACGAGTAGTTGCATGGATGCAGACAAAAAAAAAACTCTTCTGGTTTCACATTGTTTGTAAATTCTGCAAATATGCACAGATTTCTCCCTTGAGGTCGTCATTGTCATTGATAATGAAACAGTGTCTAAGAAAGGATCATAATAATCTTGATGCAGTTTACTTTTGAATAGATCTAGGAAACAATGTGATTTGTTCGCATACCTGCTTGTTTTTACCTGTATTTGACCAGGGTATTAAGAATTATATACTTGATAATAACTTAGACAGTTACTTGCAGAAGTAGCTGATTATTTAAATGCAGTTTATACTTGTTTAGTGCCACATACCTATATGTTTGGTTCACATCCCTTCTTGTTCTGTATAGTTTTGAAAGCGAAGGTGTCGAAAGTACATAGTCGTTGAAAATTTCAACAGTTTCTAAGAGAAAAGCATTATAATCTAGAATTATTTTACTTTTAAATAGGACTCCAAAACGATGGGATTTGTACGCAAGTTGTCAGCGCTAGTGGGATGGTGGAAACAAATGATATTTTATTCACTGCGCACTGGCCTTAAGATAACACCTATACACGTGGATATAAAACAACAACAATGTGTTACTGTAAAACATAATAGTTATTTAAGTACATCTTTTACACAATAACAACATGGTAACCAAGAAAATAACACCTACTCGTGGCATATTCACTATAAAAATTAACATTTACTACACAAACAAATTCAGTCTCAGTAGTATTGTTGTGCAGTAGTTCACATTCATGCGAATTATCCCAGCTAATAATTATCGTACATTAATCCTAAGTACACCATATGAAAGTTTACGAAATTATCAAAAAAATTTATTCAGGCATATTTCTACCTATCGGTGACGGGTTTTGATTGTGTACAGCTGTAGTACTTTTTACACCCATTTTTTTAAATTTGAAATGGGTTTAAAAGATGTTTTATCAGTGTATTTTATTGAAACAAAGAATGATAAATAAAGCAGTACCCTTTACTCTATATTTTGACTAAATTAAAATATATTCCAATAAATATTTTGCACACTATGGTTGTGCTTTACATATTTTGGGACCCTTATTTTCTCAAAAAAGTATGACGCCGGCGTCTGAGAGGTGGGAACTTTTCAATAATGAATCCGGTAACCCCGAGGAAGGTCTATGCCAAATTTTAAAACTACATTCATTTTTTGAGGTTTGCTCGATTTTTTCCTTAAAATGCTTGAGCTATTATAATTAAGTCTTGAACACGATCTTCTATGAAATAGCAAGAAATATAAAATCATTATCGTTATGTTATTATTTTAAAATTCCGCTATTTACGCGTACGTGCGATTTGTGTATTTACGCACAATACCACCAATCTTCTTAAATTTTAACGGAGATTTTTTTTCCGATTTGTAAACAGTTTTATTTGCGTTAGTTTGCAGCAATGAAATGACGACAGTATACGTATGATGTATAATTGTAAATCGTTCGGCTGGAAGACGGACGAACGTATGACGGACTGACGGATGATGGAAGGAGGCGATGGACTATTTATTGTAAATCCCCCTTAAATATTCCTTGCTTATGAATATGAGAATGAGTCATTTCTTATTTTTCATCCTTCCCTTTAAGGTCCTTCAGGTTACTCTCCAGAATGACATTTAATCAGTAGCACCAAATACATAATCCTTTGCATATTTGAACGGTATTCAGAAACTCTCTCCAACTTGTTTACAGTTATATCTTCCTTTCCTTTGTATTTTAATTTCTTTGAGTGTAGGGCGTTACAGCATACATTATAATTTTAATAACAAAATCGAAGTCCAGCGAACTGTTTAACCGAACTAACACGCTGACGATTTCGCGTTACTTAAATGGCGTAAAAATCAGCCGAAAGACTGCATGTCGTTTCGAATTTGGAATATGTACCTGTAATTAGGTGATCACAACCTTGTCCTGGCCCACGATGGCTTCCTGGTAACCGAGGTGCTTGCATGCTATTACGACATATTTACAGACGTCCCAATGGAAACATATTCCTTACTGTCAGCGAGTACGTCTTATGGATATAGGAATGTAAGTTACGTGTAAATATTTCAATACATATCGAGTATCCTAAACTGACAGTGATAATCTTCCTTTCAGGTTTTAAATTTCCCTTCATCTCTAGGATTTTATTAATGGATGACGCCTCAAGAACAAGTCATAGTTACATCACTTCTCATCAAAAAGACGAGGCTAAAAAATTGTGAACCAGTTCGTAGTAAAATAATAATAATAATACAACGTTTGGATTTTTTCGTATGGGCTAAGACTAATGTTGATTTAATGGAGGAAAAATTAAAGATGTTTTCATTTACTCATTACTTTGGCATTTTTTCCTGGAACACAAACGGAAATTCATAAGGAAAAAACCATAGTCTGGGCAGTTGCCTAGCGTTAAACACCATATATCTCGAATACGAGTAGTGTAGGGTGCTGCAAGACTAGACATGCTCGGTGAGAGTTTCGACGAAAAAAAAAACTTTCATTACATTTGAAAACTCATACAAAATTATTGCCGTCTTACCATATGCATATCACGCAGTGAGATAGATAGAAACGTACTGCAGATAAGTGGAAATTTCGACACTGGAACCACTATTACGACACTGTTACTTGAGTAACTTGAGTTTGCTGATTTGAAAATAATTTCCATTAAATTTCAAATAAACCTTTTCTTCAAGAATCTCGATAAATCGCTTTGATTTTACAGCTAATAACCGCCTAGTAATCGAATTCACAGTGATCAGTATTTCGCTTACTTGAGGCTGAAGATAGAGCTATTGTCGTCTTTTCTACATGTTCCCAACATTGATTCGCTCATCAGTCACCAGTACAGCTGCCGAATTCACGTGGTAAACAGCGAAACACTTGTTTGTTTACTTTTGAATTTTTAACAAACCCGCCATTTCAAATGAACAAAATACTTTGACTTTGTTGAACGTATTCGATTTGCGTTTATACTATGTTAAAGGAAGACTTCAAATATCTCAAAGCATGTACTTAGATAAAAAGGTTTATAACCTCAAATCCTATCCACGTTGTTTTCAATATAGCTACTGGCGGAAAAGCAGTCCAGTGTTGGGACACAAAGAGAAGCTGCTGTGAGCTCGCATGAGCGCTCTACCCCATGTTCCCTTTACGACTTAAACCACTTATAATGTTCTGAGCGATTAAAGTATGATGAACATAGTTCTTCGGCCTTGGCATATAGGAATAAGTATATGGTGGGCACTTTGGCAAAAAGTGGCAAGTCAAAAACATGTTTTCGAGATTACCGTTGACAGACTGTGTACTAGAACAACTAAAGAAGATGTTACAGTTGTGTTTAAAACATAATACAACGAAACAAGGAATATGAAACTATAAGCGTTGAAATATTATGAATAGTTTCTAAATAACTAACAGTTTAACTAAATTAAATTTCATTTAATTGAATACACAAACATCTGTGACAAGTGAGCGATTTTCTGGTGTTATATCACACGTAAATTTATTTCAAACATATTAAGATTTATTAGAGTATTCAATTTGAAAAGTGGCGTGTAGCAAGAAGCTATTGTGTAGCAGTGTTTCATGCTTTAAAAAAGAAAATAAAAAGTTTTTTAAAGTTAATTTTTTTATCTCCGTTGTCCCCAGAAGCCCATATAAGTAACTACAGAGTTTCGTGCAACGCTTTCGACGCTGTGGTTTGGCGACAGCAAACTACTTTGCTCTGATTGGCTAAAGATCGTCAAGCCACATCATATTCAGTCTCATCACGTTGTTGTTAAATACATCTTTACATTGCCTTCATTGACAGCTTATCTCCAGTTATATGTTTTTTCAGCAATTTTTTAACAATAAACATTTTCTCACTCACGCTGGCGTATCCTCATGTATGGCACAAGTATTCATGCAGGGTGTAGCAGAGGAGGGATGTTTGGGTTTTCCAACCCCCTTTTTTTGCCCATTGGTTTGTCAAAAATTAGAATTAAAATTATTAGTAATCCGTTCATTGTGATAAAAATATTCAATTAATGTTCACCCTGATGCATTTTATTAAACAGTGAAGTAATTTTATCCCGGAATTTATTATAAGTAACACATGTGCCAGAACCACTTATGTCAGTGTAACACCACTCCCTTCACTTCAGTCAGTGTCGATCGTCCCTTTCCCCAACCCCCCATTTTTTCTCCCTGGGCCCTTTCTTGAGAAATTTGTGGTTACGCCACTGGGTTCAGGTGGTCAGAGGATGATGCTGATGCTGAGTTCCCGCCACGAAACCCGATTACGTGCACCCTTCTTAAAGAATGGGCACTGCCTGTAACAAAAAACTATTGGTGCAACTTTCTCCTCCCGGCTCACGAGCAAATTTTCACGAAGATGGTAGCCGTGCCATTTATCTCCCTTCTTCCGTCCCTCTTTTTTTTATATGTTCGCGTCCAAGCAGCTCGTCTCGCCGATAAAGTTGTAAATCTCCCAGTTATTCATTACCACTTCTTGCGGTCGCGACGCCGAACTCATCCCAGAAAGTTGATGATGATGATGACGATAACGACCAGGACCAATCCACTTTACCCCCTCCCCCCACCAACATCATGACACTTCCCAAAAAGCACAGACGGATTGCATATCTAGCGGGGGCAAAACGAAGACCTATCATCACTGACATTTATTTATGCCTGACCACTGGGTTCCACAGCTATAAATTGGTACGGATAAAGATCTCTCAGTGTCAGAATCTGTTAGATTTGTGAGTTTTATCTGCCCTCGATTCCCTCAGCCACGCCATAAAAAATACAGCTGATGGATTCCACTCATCCCACGTAAACTGAAATAAATTTCGGAGCCAAATTTCAATTGAATGTTTTTTTTCTCCCATACTCCAGCGTGGAAATGTCGATGCTTGTTTGTGTGGGAAGTTCCAACCGCCTCTGCGAAAGTAAACAAAAGAAATATAATTCGTTGTAGTACACTATTTGATTTACTGGGCGTCTCCGAAAACTTTTCCAACATATTTGTCAGAACCTGTATTTTTTTTCATACCAAATGTCTAATGAAATAGGTCTGCTGTGGCGTGGCGTTTATTTATTTGTGAGATGTGAATAATTTATGGAGTGACTGACAATCGTGTCGCGATAGTGCGTTACTTTTAGGCCATTCCACGCACACAATGAGGATAAAACAATGAAGCATTATTGATATTAAAAACAAAAACAAAATTCAGCTTTTAATTTTTAGAATTTTTACTTTGAGTGTTGTGAAGAATACCTTTCCTCATCACCAAAAATTGTGTCTGAAATCAATTTTCCTGCACAAAATAATCGGCGCATGTAAGCTTTTTTTTTATACTTCAAGTACACCTACCAAAAAAAAAAAAATTCATTTATATAAATCACGCGGTGTTTGCACCCGATTCCTCGAATTCAGTTATCATAGTCACTGCCAGTTTTCTTAAAACTTTAAATGTTAAAGCTTAACGACTAAATATTTTTACAACGTGAATTTAAAATGTTACTGTGTTGATCTTGTCGATGGATTGAGTCATACAACACACGGTGCGTAACGCCACACCCATCAAAACTGCGTTTTAGACTTGTCCACATTGGCTTACCCGTTGGCTTCATATGCCGGCTTCTCCTTTATTTCATTTCCTGCAAATGAGCAACAGAGCCACATGTGATTCCAGTATGGAAACTATCGCTGAGAAGACCGAGCAATGACTCATTTTTATATCTTATATTTGGCGGCCGCAAATTCATGTCATATCGAATACGTTTTATAAGGCGATATACTGGAATTATTATCAGGAAATCTTCCCGGTCACCCAGGTTACAGGCCAGCATTATTTACAGCTACATCTGCGATACACGATATTATCAGTAAACTTTTGAAAGTTTATTCAGCAGTTTTAATGAAACTGAAATGTCGACTAACGATACTTTCATTCAATTGGAACCAAGAATGCCGCTTTGGTGGATAGTTTTAGTGATTAACTTCAAGCTTACCAAATTTTACCTCGAAAAACTTCCAATAATCCGTCCCCGAAAGTACTTCTCGCACATAAAACTTTTGCCATAACTTGAGATCGTCACTCAGAACCTCCTAAAACAAAAACATGAAGTGATAAAACTCATGATTATCTGCGCAGAAAGCTTTTTCTGTATCACAGTCTGATGCTAGTGATGGATGAAGCGTGGCTCGTAACGAGTTGTTTTCCTCAACGACGGGAGCAATATTAGCATGAAAGAGTGCATTTTTTATCAGGAGGATTCCAGCGGCGCTAAAGTGCATCACAGAGGAGAAAAGAGAGTTGTTTCCCTCGGCGAGGGACCTTGAAGGCTACAACCTACTTTGCCCGAGAGAGGAAGAGCAAGAGAGAGAGAGAGAGAGAGAGAGAGAGAGAATAACATATACATACTACCCCTCACTTTCTCCGCGTCAATTTCCGTTGGCTACGGGCGACCCCCTAGCGCGATGCTCAGCTTATTTGGCTATAAAGTTGCAGATAAGAGATACCGTAGTTCGCTGCTCTCCCCCGAGGCTGTAGCTCGCCTCCACCGCCAACGTCTTCAAGCATAAATCTCAATTTCCATTCTTTTTTTAACCCCCCCCCCCTTCCTTTCCACGTGTACGAAAGGCTTTTTTCGGGGAAGGTGGGGGGTACTGCAGGGAGGGAAGGCTCGGTGAGATGAAATCGGTAACCGTAGTTCTCAGGGCTGTGCTCCCTCTCGGGAGACGTTTTGCGTGATAAGGTTGGATGAGACGAGTCCCGAACACTGACAGATGATCCTTGAAATGGGGGAACAACTAGAACAATCTTCAGAGTTTCTCTCCGAATTTTTTTTNAAGCTGCATAACCTTGTGTTTTTCTCATACAGCGCCCCTACCCTTCTTTTCTCGTTCGGTGCCCCTGTTTCTCGCTTGTGTTTTGATTTGCAAAACCTGTCTGCTCAAAGTCCCTTCTTCGACGAAACACTTCGTCACATGATATTTATAGCGCTCAATTTTATCTAACTTCTTCAACTTTTACGGTTCATATAATCGGTACAATATAAATGCACATGCAGTCTATTATCTCGGTTATATGAAAAAAAGGATGGGCAGTGATTAATTAAACCTTTATTTGTTTACGCTCATCCTGGTGCGTAACTGTCATCCTGTTATCAAATGAACTTGTGATTAAGAATATGTGATACATTAGACATTCCACAAGGATTTATTCAACTATCATATATGTTTTCAGTGACTTCCACTTACATTTCATGTCCTATTTTGTGTGTTCACAGAAACAAATAACATTTAATCTGATATTTTCATGTTAAACATACTGTGTGCATATTCTTAGGTATTGTTATCGTGTGCGTGGTGTGTACGAAACTTATGGTATGAATTAAACAATGATATCTGCGAGCTTGGCTATGATTATTTAACTAAGCGTTGCAAGACTTCGCTACATAATTGATGAAAAAAGATTCATTTCAACCTCATTGTATAACGAATAACGTTCAAAAGCAAATACGATAGTACGAGATTGCACACCGCAGATCGAACCGGCAAGGGGGTTGCGTTGCTCATAGCGTGGATTCCAAAAGGAGGGAGGGAGGGGGTTGCAGCGCCATCTGGCGTCACCACGGTGGCCAATAGCGACGCAGCGTCCTGTCGCGTCCGGTGGTGTCACTGTCGCGCGCCATCACGCGTCTCATCAGGCGCGCTCTCGCAGAAATTGACGGCGGCTAATTTGCTACGCATTGTGCGCGGCTTCCTGCGTTTCCCGCACATCGCTTGCCCCCTCTTCCTCCTCCAGTTCCCAGTGCTCTGCCCCACCTACATGCTCCGCCACTGGCTGGATGCGAGAACTCCTTTCTCTCGCCGGCTACGAGCGGCAGACCACCATGAATCGTAAGTTAGGGGCCAATTTTTCTACATTTGCCGATCATTTTATGACATGATATTGGAGATTACTTCTATTAAAATACCAAATCATTTTAAAAATAACGTTAAAATTATTTTACTGTAAATATAATATTTTTAAATGAAAATTTCGATTCGTAAACATTTAAAAAAGTTATTTTATCATTGTGCCTAACATTAAATCCACCATCTTATATATGTATACTGTGCAAATATATCCACACCTTTATGTACACACATACACTGACGGAACAAAAGTTTCAACATGCTGAAGTGTACTGTCCAATTGAATGTGGGGACATTAGTTGTAGGGGCCGCGGGGGCTGAGTGGTTACCCTGCTCGCCTCTCACCTAGACGAACCGGGTTCAATCCCCGGCCGGGCCGCTCCCGGACTTTCGCATGTAGGAATCGTGCAGGACGATGCCGCTGGTCGGCGAGTTTTCTCGAGTTTCACCTATTCCCCCCCCCCACCCTTTTATTCCGGCGCTGCTCCATACTCACCTCAATCACTCTCATTGGCTCTCAAGACCTCGCTGTTAAGAGCCGTCCGAATCTTTACACTCATTCTACAATAGTTGCATGCTGGAGGAGTGTAGTAAAACTGATAATCGTCTCAAAGACATCGGCAAACAGGTGGTGATGTACTATTCGCTTCATTGCACCGTGTACCACAACGAACCAGACGGTATCGTGTGCGCCTGGAAGGTTGAATGTTAAGAACGTGTGTAGCAGAAAACTAAACGCAATGCTTCGAAGACGGGTGTGTGTCCCTGTTGTGCACTTACAGCCGTTTTAGAGGGGCCGCATCGTGAGATTTCGCGAGGCAAGATGGACATATTGACGCGTTGCTGCACTTGTTGGTCATGATGCATCCGTAGTGTGGCTTTGTTATCAACGTTGGTCAGTTGAACAGGCGTAAACCCGTAGACCAAGTTTGGCATTGCCGCGTAGTACAGTTGAACGTCAAGATCAGCGTAATGACAGGGCAGTACTGGCAGACCGTACCGCATCCATAACAGAGATCAGAGCGAATGAGACATTTACTATTGGGAACAGTCTACTTGCAGCATGGCCACAAGCACGTGTGCATTTGACCAGGCTTCCTTATATGCCACAACACCAACGTGCACGTCTTCTTCGTCATGAAAGGGTCGCCAGGAGAAGGGAGTGGCTCTCTGTTGTATTAACCTACGAGATCACGTTCTACATTCATGCAAGTGATGGTCGTTTAAGTGTGCGACATCGACCTGGTGAGCTTCATATTTCAGAGTATATTCGCTAACGGAATACAGATACAACTCCTTGAATCATGGTGTGCGGTGCAATAAGCCACAGTTACCGTTAATAATTGGTGTTTGTGGAGGGTCTGTTAAACAATGGCTGCTACATCCAGTGCATTATTCGATCTGTTTTACTGCCATTACTTCAAAAGAAGGGTGATGCACTAAACCAGCAGGATAATGCTCGTCCACAAACTGCTGTTACAACTAGATGTGCTCTTCGTGGTGTTCGATAACTGCTCTGGCCAGCACGATCCCCAGATATCTCTCCCATTGGATATGTTGGGGCTATTACGGGATGACCCCTGACTCAGTCTGTATGGCCAGTTACTAACCTTGCACAACTGCAAGATACATTTAACACTATACCTCACGATGATATTAGTTGCATGTACGATTGTCTACATGCAAGAATACACGCTAATCTGAGCAAAAACTAGCAACACATATTTTACTGCATTCACACGTTTTATGAACAAAAATGTCTCAGGAACAATTATCACGGTGCACTTGAATAGTTGGCAAACAATAATTCTACATGGAATCTTATTCGGACAGCCACTCGCTTCCCCGAGTTCATTTGGTAGTGTCAGCTCAAATTAATGCGTGCAGTAATGCGGAATGACTGCTTAATGGACTGGCCGAAATGAAACCGGAGCATTCAAGAGATAAAAAATATCCATGTGGATGAACACAAATATGAGAGGATTTTACTATGTACTAATAAAAACGGTTCTGATATGAGGAAGAATTTTCTGAAAAGACAGAAATGGCAGAAAAAACCAGCATTGGACAATAGTGTATGGTAATGACTTTCCCTTCAGGCTCGGCTAATTTATGCCTAAATGTACCCACAGCATCATTCTGACGATTTTCACCACTGAACGTAGAGTGTAAACATAGAACTCTCAACCGAAAAAGAGTGGAAATTTACACTGGTGGTTTATTTTATACTAAAGTCATCCTTCCCGAAAATAAAGAGGAACAAAGAGAACCAGCTCCAAAAACTCATAGTAGGTGCAAATTATATGTAGCCAGCACAACAGTGTGTTTTCATTTCTCTGTGTAAATTTGTAAGAAAATTCTCAAAATATAATCCCATAGAGTTTTTGAGTCGTTTACATTAATAGT
This sequence comes from Clitarchus hookeri, assembly GCA_002778355.1. Classification (NCBI taxonomy): domain Eukaryota; kingdom Metazoa; phylum Arthropoda; class Insecta; order Phasmatodea; family Phasmatidae; genus Clitarchus; species Clitarchus hookeri. Next base: position 116,063 of record NQII01000599.1, read on the forward strand.
AAAATATTTTACGGGAACCATTACTTTCTGTTTTCTTCATTAAATTATTTTAAGACGTCATATTTGATATTTCGATCCAAGCGGGAACCATACGCAAGACTACGTGGCTGTCAGTTTATTGCGCAAATGGAGTGGAGTGGAGAGGTTTGGCCTGCTCTTAACATCAAAGTCTTGAGAGCTGATGAGGGTAAAGTGAGGTACAGATGGAGCGGGAGGAACGGGAGATCGCTGAGAAAACCAGCCAGTCAGCGGCATCATCCAGCATGACTCTTACGTGTGAAAGCCGGCCGGGAGTGATCACGTCGGGAATTGAACATGGTTCGCCTTCGTGGGAGGTGAGCGTCCGCGGCCAGTATAGCGCAAATGATAACACAAACGAGGGTCTGAACATTGACAATGATAACTGTAATTTTTGCTTCTACACGATATATCAAGTAATTCTTTTGATTTCGGTTAAATGATGGCGTTCAAAACGGAGTGACTTCAAAGACTCTGCCAGCTATCTTTAAAGTGAAAATTTCGTTTTAATAATGTTATAAGCCTAATTATATATATATTTCAATAACGACTTTCCTGATGTAGTATTTTAATTTCCTTTTATGCTCCTTATACAACTGTAAACCAATCAAATAAGTTTTGTACACAAGGTGACAGTAATACTACAGTCTTGAATTAATTTCTTGAGACTGCTTTGAGTTAGAAAATTTTAATGATTCTTCTCCCTCTCCCTAAAATTTTAATGGTGTTTTCTTTGACGATCCATTTTAAGGCTGCTGTAATGCCCAGGGCACTTAAATATAAGACATTACTCTTCACACTTCAACTTTGCTCACTTTCTTAGACATACAGTTTGCAATTTTTTTCTAAAATCCATAGGATACCCCATGCAGCAGTTTCAGCTATTTTCGTTGCAGTAATAAACAAGCAGAATACTGTGGGAATGATAAATAAACTTCGCCTTTGATTCGATGACATTGAAAGGTACTGAGAAAGGCGTGAAGAAACTATTTTCGTGGTGTATAACACACTGCGTTGAAATTGTACCACATGGAAACGTGCAGCGGTGCACAGTGCCTCGTCGCTGAACTTAGCAGGTAGGGAGAGAGTGTACAGGAAAATGGATGGTGTACATCGTTCATGTGAGGTGCACGTTAGTCATTCTCCGTTCTCTGCCGTTGGATTACTTTTGTGCCAATAGCACTATCAAAACATCGTGGAATGAATTTGAGGCCAGTAACTGCCTTAAGATGTATCTATACTTTATTTTACTTAGGTTCAATGCGATCAAAATATATTGAAGCCAGTCATGGTATTTTATTCATATCAAATGGCTCATCTTTTAAAAAATCTTATGTAAACAAGCCCGATAATAACGGTTGGAATTGTAACTCTGGCCGTTGTATAGGGAATTTAGGCGAGTCAATGTTGGGTACATGCACAGAGGGCGAAAATCGTTCTAGTTCATCTTTAGTCCACGGGAGAGTGTGAGGGATCTCCCCGCCTCGCGGTCTAGCCTGTCCACCTCAGCACTGGGTTGTCATCACTGTGGCCTGGAACCACCGTGCTTCCCCTACTCCCGAACCAACCCCCGTCCCTGGCCTTATTCTCGTCACCCCGGCAACCTCGTGGCCAGCTGCGAGCGCGCGACCCGTTCGAGGCAGCCCCGCGTGACATTTTCGCCAGATTAACTCCCGTGGGCCACCCTGTCCCACCACCCTCACACCCCTTCCAGCGAACCGGCGCCCAGCCTTCCACACCGGCGTGCATGGGTCACTAGAGCGGCCGCTGCGCGCGGCGCAGGGGTGTGCCTAATGCCGCATTCCCCCGGCCGCCCCCTTTCCGTCCTGTCGGCCAAGATTAAATACCTCCCCGTACACGGATAAAATAGCACTGTGCCTCTGAAACCTGCAGGGGAAAGGTCTCCCCCCCCCTTTTTTTCCACCGTTAGCGTTGGATGGGCATTTTCTCACGCAGCTAGCAGGAGGTTGTAGGTGAGGTTTTTATTGGTTCAATATATAGGAATTATTTATTTGAAAATCCACGCTTGTAACTTAAAAAAAATATTTTCAATACAGGTAAACTCTTACTGCACCATTTTAAATTTAATTACATCAATAACTTTAGGTTCAATGTACTGGGAAAGCTTTATTTCATTACATAGGCGTGCTTATTTCCTGGGTGTGGAATTACCCGTGGCGTGTAAAAGGTAATAAAAAAGGGTGACCAATGGACAATGCATGTAAGATATGTGCCGTGCTCCGTTCCTCCTATGCGATAGAAAAAACTTGACATGCCAGTAAAGATTGAAACCTCTCAATTTCTCCCCAACCATATACTGTAAATAACTTAGCTATGTGGCAACACACAAAAAAACGGCTGTGTTGGCAAATCAGGAGTTCTCACGGGTAAAATACGATCTCTAGGGCGGGGCGTTGTGCATATCTAAATAAGGCTATAACTGCATGCTGCAGACTGTCACGACTTGTGGCATAGTGTGCGTGATATTGCATACATACTAACTTTGCAAAGACTGTTCACGGTAAAGTGAAAGCTTTTGAAAACAGCCTCTGAAAAAATCACTGTACGTTACCTACATACACGCTGCCGTAAACACTGGCGTGCAGGCTCCGAGTTAAGTTGGCAGCGGACTAATGAAGGTAGTTTCAAGACTGGACATTCTATTTAGAGTGTAATATTTAAATGTATGGCCAGCGACGTTTTTCTTGTTTCTAACACATTCATTGACGTATTTTTATAAAACATTTACATTCCTAATAATTCCAAGGTTTCACTTGGTAAAGTGATCAGGCCCATTTCAAAGTTAATTTCACAAATGGCAGGATACAAAATTAGATAAAAAGTAGATCTAAAGCAGGACTTTCAACAGTTCTCAATTAACTTCGAACAGCCTATATTTGACAGTATCTATAGTTTATTCATGGTTACTTACAACTTTTCTTAAACTTTACTGACATTATACTTTGAGGCTATAACTCAGCCTCATAGAAACAAAGCTTAACTAAGTCTGAAAAATGACATCAAAGGGACCACGCAAAACACGTTCGTCCGCACTCAGTTTAATAATATTTTTCTTGAGAACTATTTCTTACTAGACATTACCAACATATCTATTTTATCTCTGTTTTTATTCCTATTAATCACAAAGCAGATATTAAAATGTATAGATAGAATGTAAGTATAAGTTCGATTTGACGAAAAATTAGGTAATTTTTGTTAACAGAAATACAAAACGGTTGTGATACGTGATAAAATTGGAAAACAACCAAACACGCCGTACTTGGGGTGATTTTTCAAAGGTGCGATCCAAAAAGTGCGGAGATACTGCGAATCGACTATATAAAACAAAGTTCAGTTAACAACCATAGTTTAAAAAATATTGAAAAATTCATTCAAAAATAATATTTACCGGTTTTTCTAAAATACCCATTTTCCGGACCCATAATTAATTTTTCATGAACGGCGTGTAATGTTTTTTTTTAATATGACTTCTTTAAAGTAATATTATTTCATAGAAAAGCTATTTCGGATTATTCCCTTGTGTCGACGCTGAAATCATTGAGAAAAATGTTTATCGTATAGGCACTGCGCATTTTACTTGATATCGCGGAGCATGTGTGTGATGCGGGAGGAACATGGTAGTAACCAGAGAATGAGGGGAGAGAGACAGATCGATAGCTACCGTTGTTGATATTCTTGGAAGTGACAACCACAGAGGTGAGCCTCATTGAACGCAAACAGACATTTTCTGTTTTTAATGAATCTTCTTTTACAACACAGAAAATTCGTTATTGAAAAAGTACTTCAAAGTTCATTAAAAAAATAATTTGCTTTTGGTGCTTTATTTGCGTCAAAAACGTTAAGCGCGCAGGCATTTAGGTGGACATTGCCGTCATTTTATTCATAATAAAAGTACTGGTTGGTCGTAAAACTGACAATGAGGCCCTGAAGATGGCTACTCCAATGATACGAGAAGCATAGGTATGCTCAACATCTTTGACGTGGTTACAGCCCCAAAGCAAAATTCATCCAGACAATGAACGCAACAGACAGTAGGAGTTATATAATAGTTATAATATCGTGCATGCGAACACTCGTAACGCGCATATACTGTATATAGCTCAATACATCTCATACAATGACTTCTTGGGTTCAACTTCTAAGCCAGAGTATATCAGGATATCGCCGTTAATACCTTACCAGACATGGGCATAGAATCAGTATCTTGTGTACTTATTAAGCGTTTAAACATTTCAAAGGCCCCATTACGCGATTATTTGAGACAAACAAAATTAATTTTTCACTTCTTAAAATCCGACATTTGCTATGAACGTTTTATACCTGCATCACAAATGTCCTTAAAAAATTCATTCAACAAGACTTTCTGATTCAAACTCGTTACTACTGTACTAGATTAAGAAAACTCAAGCATATAACAAACATCGGAGACAAACAATTTCGCATAACACGTGGTTTTGACATTAGTTTGTTAAATATGTCAATTTAAGATTAATATTTGATTTGCAATTTTCTGCAAAATGCAGAAAGGAAAAATGCATATGATTTTAACATATTCATGATTACCTAAATGACATTATTATTGCTTAGCAGAATAAAATTTTCATTTTCTCAAACATTTAAGAAATTATTAGTAATAATTCATTAATATTATATAAGATGTAATCTTAAATTATATTATAAACAAACGCATCAAGGTTGTCAATATAGAGTGGTTTCTAAATAATACAAAACACATATAGTAACTTAAGAACAATATATTTTACCTAGGTTTTGGTGTTCTAATATTTCTGATGACGTACTTATTAAGACTTTCGCTTTACAAGATAAAAGAGAATTATGAAAAAACATTAACAATTTTATAATATTAGATCATATTTATTATTATTTTTGCCAAACACCCAACGACTACTGTGTGACAAATAATTACTTCTGTACAGTACGCCACATATGCAAACGTGAGTAAAGATTCACCATTAATTCACACGCACAATATTACATTTCTCGCTACTGAAGTGAAAATTCACACCTACTAGTTAACCAAAACATATTGATTGCCAAGCGAGAATTTAGGCACATTAAAGCTGTAATTACATCGAATTTAATTATGTAGGAAGTAAAATTACGTTGTAGTAACTTCCTTACGTTAGTCGTACCCAAAACTACCAGTATTTTGAGCCGAGCAGAAGCGACGATTTCGTTAATATAGCAAAGTAAATTATTTATTATCGCATGCTTAATTTATAAAGAGTTTGCATTCAGCAGGTCGTGCCCATTTTACACAAAAGCAACGGACCAAGCCAACGCTCTCCCATTAACGACCAGAAAAGAGTTTTATTATATAGTTCCTTCGCGTCGTTATACCTCGCGTGTACAGGGAAGTTAACGATTCTTTCCAGGTGTCGTGTTTACGTTAGTTATTACTAAAGAAACGCCACGCTGCACAATAAATCGACGGATCAGCAGGGAACCGATGTTTAAGCTGCCGTAAATTTGGCCTGGTATATTTGAAAAGGAAAGCAAACGTAATTTCCTGAAGAGGAAGATGAATTTTCTTTTGGGGAGGGGGGAGAAGTAGTTCCGTTGCCGGGGAGAAGTGATCACGGCCGAGTATCCGTTTCACAGCGCCGCTGCCGCTTGGAAGCCATTGTTCCCCACGACTAAGATCCGAGAGCCGTAAACGTCAGGCTTGTTAGCGAGGCCCTCATCTTTGCTGGCGCCGGCACGTGATCCGCACTAACACGAGAACGACTTGCTCGCGCTCGTAAAGGGCGCACCTTCAATTACCCCGCACCACAGGCACCAACTACTCCGAACTCTTTCCTTAACCATAACAACATTTCTCAATAACCTTACCGTATCATGAACAGAAATGTCTCGTGCAAAACTACTTACAACACTTATATGACAAACATATTTCAATACCATTCAAGACTTTTTATACGAGCTGCCATTTTTATTTCAAATGTTTATTGATAAAAAGTACGACGTGGAAATTTTTCTTGGAGCAATTGTCCAATTCCAAATTTTAGCTTTATCACTTAGCAGTCCTATATTAAAAATTAATGGTCATGTTATTTTATTCTCACACATAAGGAATATTTATTGTTCCCTGTATGAGAAATAATAGATAAAGCTGAAAATTCACGCTCGCACAAAAGAGGCAGTTGGCATTGTTTGTTGTTTGCAAAACTGAAACATAAGATTATTGGCTGTATCAAAACATTTTTGCAAGTCATAATTGTTAATAAACAGTAAATTAATGTGTGTGTATATATATATATATATATATATATATATATACACTCTCGTATATTTTTTTTGCGAAAAAACACTTGGAAGTGTGGAACCTGCATATTTTCTTCGCAGTTATAACTCTCAAACATTAAGCAATATGTTCACAACAGATTACTTTAAGGGCGAAAAAAATTACCTGTAAACCACTCAGAGAAAGTAATGATCATGAGAATCGAGACTCTCTTAATAAGTTCATTCAACGAATAACTAGTTTCAAATACGGGTTACATACGTGGTAAGTAGCAGCTCTCGTATACACACATTTTTGTCTACATTGTCTGTTCGGGGGTATAAAATATATAACTGGTACCATCTAAACATGCATGAAATCTCGGACAGTCGTGAGTGCGCCTTTATATCGTAAACACACAAACATACACACACACATACATACACACACACACACACACACACATACATACACACACACACACACACACACTGAACGTTGATGGGACTCAATTAGAAAGATTTCTCCGTATGGAAGTGTCAGGAAAAAAGGTATGATTCTTCACAATGCATTCGTCGTATAGGCTGAAGTAAGCCAGTCTAGCCTGAATTGTCGCTGGATGCGTTTGGTTATGCGATAAAAAACATGCCCGATGTCACAATCGTTTACATCGTTGGTTCGACCTTCTCTCAAGATACCGATGTTTAGTGCCACCCTAACATCTCCACTCTCTTCATTGTTTCGACAACAGCTGATTCGAGTGTAGTCCCCCCCCCCACCTTCTACTACGGTGATTGGGGGCCGCGGCAGTGTAGTGATTAGATTATTCGCCTCGCACCTAGACGAAACGGGTTCGTTTTCCTGCGGGGACGCTCCCGGATGTGGGAATCGTGCCGAACGATGCCGCTGGGCGGCAGATTTTCTCGAAAATCTCCCGTTTCCCCCGCCCTTGCATTTCGGCGCTGTTTCACACTCATCTCACTTCACCCTCATTGACTCTCAAGGCATCGATGTTAAGATCCGCCCATATCTCTCCACTCCACTCCTACCATATTGTTTTTAATCGCCGTGTCAAGAGAACACTGGTGTATCTCACTCTTATAAGTTTCACCTATTTATAATGATTGCGCATTAGGATAATAACTTGCATCCAACCATACGACTTCGCCGTACCACTCCAAATATTTTAAGTAATTTCTTATACGTGGGTACCAATAACTGATTCACATTGATCAAAACCCTTTAACGATACAACGAAGTGTTCATTTAATAAGGCCACTCAAATACACTTACATATATATAAATTCATATTTTACTGCTTACACAAAAGTGTCACTCATTTAGACTATACAGTTATAGTATATTCACGGTTACTTCCAATTTTTTTTCGGGATCCTTGCTAAATTCCTACTTCTGGTATATTCCTCCGCCTCATGCAAAACAAAGCGTAACCGAGTCTAGGAAATTACACCGAAGGTAACACACCGTATTCGTGTGAATTCAGTGTAATATTATCTTGCATAAGGACTTTTTCTTACTAACCATTCCCAACACACCTATTTTCTCCCTGTTTTTAATTCTTATAAATTGTAAATAAAATATTGGAATTTATGAAATAAATATAGGTAAAACTTCAATTTGATAAAAAATAAGGTACGTTTATGTTAACAGAAGTATAGAACGTTTGTGATACATATGATATTCAGGGAACAACCAAGCACATCATGCTCGGGGTGATTTTTCCAAAGGTTTATTTAAAAGGCGTGAAGAAACCGCGAATAGACTATAGCGTGGAGAGCGAAGTTCGTTTGGTTTATTCGATTTCGTCAGTTAACAAATGCTGACAAAATAAATTATTTTTCCTCAAAGCTATGACCAATCAAAATTATTCCACCTATGAGGTACGCAGTTCCAGATAAAACTCCGGGTGGTTTGGGAAAGGACGCTCAATGAGTGCTCACGTGTTAATTCCTAGACGTAAGAATTGTTTTCAGGGTGTTGCTGCATCCTTTCCTGTCTTCGTTCCACAGCTGATCCTTTCTCATCTTCTTGCTTTGTAAATTTTCAAGGCCGACGAAGGACGAAAATTTTGTGCCTTGGGTAGGGCAGCGTGCTGCACTTGACGCTTGGCTCATTCCGTTCAAGTTGGTCTCCTTCATACAAGAAAACGTTCATACCTCTCGTTTACCTTAAGAGGTTACCAAAAGTTGGAACGCAATGACACCACAAAATAGGACCGATATCGGCAAAAAGCTAATCCTCCAGCTGCCAGCTAGAAGGAATGGTAAATAGGGAATGGAAAGAAGGGGAAAAAAAACATCGTAAAGTTAGATTCGAGTGCAGGGGAGCCGGAGAGAGCAAATGAGAGAACCCCGTCACTATTTTTCTTCCGCACGCGTCGGGCACCTCGGCGAGGCCCCGGTCGATGGGTCGATTGGTAGATCGTTTGTTGCTGTGGCGCGCGGTGCGGCGGCCTCGATGCCTCGCCAGATAAATAGCCAGTCTCTCCCTCCCTCTTCCCCAGCAGCCCGCCGCGCGGTCGTGTGTAGCGGGCTTGCGTGTCTTCGTGCCGGCAGGGGCACGCCATGCAGTAGCGGGCGTCGTGCAGTCTACCCTTGCAAGCGTGGTCAATGTCTTTGTTGCCAGTAGCCCTCGGGCTTATCAAGCGGCCGTATCAACCTCGTGTATACACACAGAGCCATTGTGTCGGCTACGATGCCTCTTGCAAAGGCGCCGTCTTCCTGATAACCTGTCGTTCATTAAAGGAGCAAGCGCGGCGCGACACTCTGCGGCTATTAGCACACGGCTGCCGACTTGCTTGAAGGCGCGTCTAATTGACTTGTTGACATCTCTGGGATGTCGAGGAACGTACATTAATTTTTGAGCAATGTCATGATAATCTATTACCCGAAACGCATTCATCGTGTTAATTTGAATTCCATCTTTTTATTGTTGATATTTGCGTGAGCATTCATTTATATAAATAACCGCTGTGACAGCAATTATTGTTTCTACTTCACAGTCACATAAATACTGATTGGAAAAACCAGTCAAATTGAAAAAAAATTACTTTCTCGTTGCCAAACGCATTGGTTTTACTTACTCATTTAGTTAACAGTGAGAAACCGTAACAAACTATTTACATTGGCAAAATAAAAATAAATAAATAATTGGACTTATTAAGCTAATTAACTCAGAAGTATTTATAACAAACCTAGCTATTTGGTAGCTCTTTACCTCGGTTTCTCTATTTTATTCATGAAGTTCTCGTTAATTCTTAGGAGCATACTATAACTATGAATATAATAATATGCTTATGAATATTGTTCCGGATAAGATAAAAAATTTTATACGCACATTTGATACCGAATCATTAATCAATATCAAACATTAATTCCATTTCAATTCTGTTTAGGTTTTTAATTTTAATCAGAATTATTTACTTAGCCACGTAACTACCTGTGTAATCTCTTTCAACCATAAATAATTTTTAACAAAAATATTGCAAAAAGTTTAATAAAAACATTCGTTGGCATCATTTAAGCAATATCTGTATCTAAATTTAATCATAATTTCCGTAAAATCAATTATAAAATCCTTGGAATAGAAAAAAAAAAAGCATTTTTACTGGCATGCATGTTAGGTTCACTACGTATTTAGCAAGATTCTCTGTGCCTAATTGACTATTAAGTAAAACGTCTAAATTGAGATATAATTTGAATAAAATAAAATATTCACTAAACGCAACACTATTCAGTTAAAGAAATCTGCTGCAAAAAATATTTCTTAGACTTCATAAAAACGACCGCTCAATGAAAAAGTTTATATGGTAAATTATGGATGACATAAAATGAACAAATAATATCTTTGAATTTCGTTCTGATATTATTTTCCTATCTATTTCTAAGTACATAATCTAAATTAAAATTCGAAATTCATACTTCTTAAATATTTCTAGAAGCCCTCGTAACTAAACAATATTTGAGTTTGTTTATCTGGAGTGAAACCGATGTATTTTCCAATACTGCGATTGCGTGGTCGTGAGTGAAAAAAGATTAGTCTTGCCTGGGTGAGTATAAAGAAGGTATTTATTTTCCTGCAGACACTCATTCTTTAGCTATAATAGCACTGCCGATAAAGAGATAATATTCTCCTGTGCAAAGTCCGCAGCCATATTGGCGCCACAGGTGCCCAATGTGATATTTATAGCAGAATACATTGCATGGTGCTCCGGATATAAACGAGTCAAGTGCAATTATTTAAGTGTAGGAAACAGAATAGTACCATCTATCAGATAAATGTTTTCGAAAAAAGAACTAAAATACTTACAACTTAGTAATTTTTTATGTACTTGGTTTTTTAATTTTTAATGTGGTTTTGATAGACAGTTTCTGTCTGGGTACAGTTTTTAAGATAGCCCATTTATACTGAAATTCAACAAATGTTTCATTATCAGTGAATGCTTGGCGTTCTCAAATAGCCAATTTACGCTTGTTTGTTTCGCGATGTTTTCTAAAACGTATTGAATCATGAGCTTTAATGTAATCAATTTTATTTGATAATGAAAATGTAAACCTTTCCTTAATTTATCGGGTATCATGCCGAATTTACTAAGCCAGCCACTATGGCATTTGTATCTTTACAGATCGCATGACAGAAGCCACAAACGAAATTGTATTTTATCTTTGAAGTTGAATGGCAATCGTGAGTTCTTGTTATTATATTTGCATGATTGGACTGTGTCCATTTCTGATCATGAGACTAAATTAAATTCGCACACATACAGAACTCAGCGAGACAAAAAACGGAAAACATTTTACAACGCCACAGACAAATAGAAAAATCTGTTTCCTTGACCATTTATACATTCTATTATCCATAAATATATATTATATTGTCAATATACATATTCTATTGTCGTTATATATGTACATCAATGTTATATTTACGTTATAAAAATGTATTACATTAACTTTATCAGCGTAAGAGTAAAATGGTCAGGTCCGCAAAAGTGTTAATTTTTTATGTGGTTGAAGGATACAAACTGAACAGTAAATAGATCCTAAGCAGATATTCAATGAACTACAAAAAATGTATACCGTAGTAGATTTTTTAGTTATTTGACATACAGTACTATAAAGTACGTAATGAGAACCGTCTCATGCACACACCCGCACTTTGAAAAACTAAATTTTATTTAATATATAACTATATCAGGCTTATGGTAATCGCCATCATCTTAAGACACATTACACAAATCTCATGCTATCATACTGAAGTGGTATAGCAAAAAAAAAACTCAGTTGAATTATGTTTGCCCCAAATGAAAATTACTGGACTCATTTTTATCGGACATAAACCAAATTTATTCATGCACACTGTAACAAGCTGTAGATTACCATAACAAGGAAAATTTTATGTTGAACCGGATAGTATGCGACACCAGCATAATCCATGAAAAAATTCTATTTAATTTTTTACGTTTCCAGATAACATGCGTTTGTCCAACACTAACTGCAGCAGTCTGCGATGACGTATCTGCAAGCGCAGCGTAGTCCCTCTAGCGCACAATGTATTTCCATTAATATTTTCGAGGTGAGCCGAGGCAGATGCAGGAGTGCGATGTATTTTGTTTTGCTTTGCTGAGATAGAATTAATTTTATTTGTGTTTTAATTCTATGAGTTTGAAATTATTAATAAAATGTTTGTATTTCTGAGTTTGATAATCAAAATCTGGCCTGTATCTCTTCTGAGATCCTTAGTGAGGAATAAATAATTGTGTCTATAATTAAACCTCTAAATTCAAAATATAGTCCGTTACTATGTTTGTTGCTTAGTGACGTAAAATTTTTCTGTACTTCCTAGCAGTGGTGCGTGGTGAACTATTGCAAGGTAAACTGGCATTACCTGTGTGCTGTACCATTTAAACTTAGCTCGGCAAGTGACGCAACAGGACGCGTGAAATGGGCCCCTTGCTTCTCGCTTGTGAGAGGTAAGAGTATATTCTGTTTCCCTAGTCTACAATGCTGTTACTGGCTCGTGCTGCTAGTACCCTGATTGAACAGCAGTGAGCAAGCACCAGCCTACCTTGGCAGTTCACCACTGCTTCCTAAAAACGTCTACACGCTTTGGTTCTATAAAAAGATTTTTGAGGAAAGAAAAATTCTTATTTCAGCAGTGTTTCCTGATGGCAGAGTTTCCATACCATGGTTGGTATATTCACAACTAGAAACTGTTGATCAGATGGCATGCACTTGCATGGTTGACGTCCTCACTGTGCGCTTGTTGGAATATGCTAGTTCCCCCTCTGCGATTGTTGTTTCTCGTAAGTGAGCCCAGTTCCGAGAAGCGGCTCGCCGCCTCATCAAACATTCTTTCTGATAGTGTCGCTCGCGACACGGACGTATAACCAGAGGTTCGCGTGGATCGGGATTGGACGGCTACAGCTAAATATGGCACTTTCTACCTTCGACAGGGTCTTTCTCGAGGTCGTCATTTCGATTCCGGTATGTTAGCGTGGGTGCGGTTTTCCCCTCCTTCGAGGTTACTTCTGACGCATTTTCTGTGAATTCAACCTTGACCTCAGATTCCTTTAGAATACTGTCAGCGTATTGTAAATCCAAAGTGATAAAATAAAAATACTTCTGCAAAATAGCGCCTTAGTTTATGGTTGGTGAAGATGTTGTTCCAAGTACATTAATGTTAGGCAATACTAGTAGGAAAATTATGTTATTTAGTTGTAAATAATTAATAATACCTTTTCGAGTTATTATCTGTGGATAGTTAAAAACATAATAACCTAATTAGAATTCCCACTTTCGTCGTGAAAGAAGAGCGAAGAACATAACCCCGTACCGTAATGTGCGGGGTGTTTGAAATCTTAAGTTTTCGTTTATTAGCATTTTAATATAAGTCAGTGTGGCCACTATTCATGCGTTTAAATGCTGAAGCACGCTTAATATGGGATATTCCGGAAGGAAAGTGAATACTGTATGTTGACAAAAAAAAATTTGAAAAAATTATGATAAATAATATGCCATATATCTCCAAGGTACAAGTAATAAGACCACGAAAAGAATATTAGTGAAGTAATGAAACCGTGTCACTAGATTAATAATCCATTATTTGAAAAAAATTGGACTAAAATCTTATTATTCACTTATTTGGTAAAATAATACATTCACTCATTGTTTCGCTCAGTGAATTTAACGAAAGTAAAGGGGAAACTATTTTTAAGCCCTTAACATCTCCAAAAACTTGTTACATAAACAACGCATACTGTGTAGCGGTTAGTAAATTTATGTGCCTATTAACATGAGACCAGATTATTCTTAAAATAAATTATATTTGTTATTATTATTACATAGATTATTAGTCTCTGGGTTATTGTATAGTAGCTATAGACGGGAAAATATTTTTATTTTTTATGCACACACATAGGTTATCGGCACCGGGAATTGCGATTCTTTTCAAAATTCGTTCCAAATTTCCACGTTGTTTTTCAATGCCGTGTTACTTGAAGCGTCGGCATCATTGCTGTCCATCATCAATAATTGGACTGCTTTATGCATTTTTATACTTCTTTTAAATTACTGTAAAAAGGAGTGAACTGTTTGTAACATACCTTTTTGTCTGTCGAGGGCTACGCATAGACATATATCATTATTTTATAATTGTGTAGCACATGAATCTACTTTGTCACAGGTGGTGCCGTGTGCCAGAGATAAAACAAATAGATTCCATGTTTTTATAATCATATGTAAAAAACGCATTTTACTTCTATGGATATAATAAAGAACTCACTGTTACAAATATTTTAATTACACTGAAAATATGCTATGGCGGAATATCACACCCTTCTTCTTACTTACTACAATAAAGCACCATGATCGCCAGCCCGCCAAAATGGCAATTTCATACTACTTCACTTAATTAGTTTATATCATATCAAAGATTCGCTCCCATAGAAAATTGGTCTCATATTTGACCAGCATTGCTGCTAGGAGCAGGTTGTTCGAGTACAAACGTTAGGAGTTGGTAAAAATTCTATGATATCGCTGAATTGACGGTCTTAATTTTTTCCATAAAGTTTTAAATTTAATATTCCGTTTCTCTACCTCATTTAAGCTGACCTAAAGCCAGATGGAAGGGAGCGGAGACAAGGGTGAGTTCGTGAGTGAAGAGATTTGGGCGGCTCTTAACATCGAAGTCTTGAGTGCTAATGAGGGTTAAGCGAGGTGAGTATGGAGCAGCGCCGAAAGGAATGGGCGGAGGAAACGGGAGATCCCCAAGAAAATCCACCGACCAGCGGCATCGTCCGGCACGATTCTCACATGCGAAAATCCGGGAGCGACCCAGCCAGGAACCGAACCTGGTTCGTGATGGAAGGTTGTGCTCAAGTTATGTCGTTAAAGATCACAGAAATCTATATCTTACCAGGCTCTCGAACACGGCACCTGCCAATCCAAATTTGACACGTTAATGACTTCGGCCATGGATGTAGCTTATTCTTCTGAGAAAAAAGTATCAAAAGAACGAAGTCTCTTTTAAATGTAAAGAATGTTCATTGATAGTTGTTTTCTCGTCTCTCATGGCCCTGCTATCAACGAGAAGTTGAGCTCCTAATCTTTCTTTCGCCTCGTCGTCATACAAGTGTGACGTCATAGCACTCACAACCGCCGACGAACCTAACGGGAAACGACCCAGGAGAATTTACTTCCACTCGATCCTGTATTTGTTCAAGTCTTCGTCGTGGGTTTCGCCGAGTTCTTGTTTGTGTTAGGGGCGTCTGTTTCCAGCGTGGGCGAGGAAGCTTGGCTACGATGTGAGGTGGAACGCTTACGGAACAACTGGGGTGCAACACGTATCTGAGACGTCGACAAGGTTATCAGGTTATCGGAACTGAACCTTTTCTGTGAAATCAAAAACACAATGTACTATACTTAAAAAGCTATTATTAGGAAAAATTTTAATATTAACACAATTAATAAACATCATTTTTATTTATATTTTTTCGGACGCTACTTAAAATAAGATTATGACATTGATACACAGACTAAGCTATCTGTAAAAGAATATGCAGCTGATATCGACACAAATTAATATAAAATGATAGCGTGTGTAACTGAATTTAATTGAAGTAAAAAGGTTTCATAAATTTGCATGCATTTATAAGCCAATACTAAGAAGTAATCCTGAAAGACCGAGAAGGTGGTAGAATCTAGTATCGAAACAGGCTATACGGCCTGATCCATGAAGATGAGATGTTATCATTAATTTCATTACGCTGTTGTTTGCAGTCAATTACCAAGCAGTTCATATATTTTTTAAATTCCTACACCAAAGTGTGAATTATGACGTAGTGAAGGCCAAGCCTTATTCTAGTAGCTCGTAGAAGGGGCTAAATTTTATATTGTTAGTCGTCCGGTTACGCACAGAATCACCTTGGATCACAGACCCACTAATAGTATGCTTATAAACCACGTGATATTGGACTTGGTACACATAGATATTCAAAAAATATTTTGTGTAACACAGTTACTGAGCGCGACATCTTGTGAACGTTCACCAAAACGTATCTATTTCATCGGAGATCGGTGGCAGTTCCTTCCCTTTTAAATGCAAATGAAACACATTTAAAGAATCTTAAGCATAAAGATCGTGAGTAAAATTTCTACAAAAATCTCCTGATAGT
>NQII01000599.1:132122-147943 GCA_002778355.1 Clitarchus hookeri
TATATATATATATATATATATATATATATATATATATATATGATACCAGATTAAAGCGTGTTACAGCCATTCGTGAAAACAAAAGCAAAATAAATAATAAATATTGCCGTAAAAAAAATGTAAATACCAAAATATATACTGCGAGTGTTATGGAGGTAGTTAATTTGCAGGTGCAAGTGAAAAAAAAAATGAATTTGCCATAACTCAATTACTGAATAGTAGTAGTAATATGAAATGTTCGAAAATAAAAGCACAGATGTACACTGTACAGTAAAAAAATTTATGTCAGTATTTTGGTTGTATGTTGTTTTCACGAAGTTCGTAAGAAATCTAAAAAAATTTCACGAAATTTTTACATTACCGTGAAGGGGTACTGCGGCTTTCTTGGATTATCCAAGTTGTCGGCGTTTCAGCTGGCCCGTGAAACTGCCCGTCTGAAACAAGATGGAGATTCCGGCGATGGAATGTTCTCCGAGTAAACTAGGCAGGTCTGTCGACTAAACCCTCAGCCCCTTCCNTCCAACGCGGCCCACCCTCCGACCAAGCGTGTAAAAATAAAAATGTACATTCCGAGCGAGCAGCCGCTTCACGTCCTAATCTTAACTCATAAAATCCCCTCCCCGCCTGTTAAAAAGTTCCGGAGCTGTTCGCAAGTGCGCGCAGGTGTTTTCCAAACCCAGTCAATGGCGGTAAAGGAAACTTTTCCATTCACTCCCACCCACTTTTTATTTTGCGACGTCCCTAGCACACACACTTTTCCCGCGCGTTCCGCAGACGATTCCCCCACCCCCACTCCTACCCTCAATTTACCGTTTTTATCTTTCCGGAGGTAACTTCGGGGAAACTTGCGGGCCCCGGGCGAAGTTTGGGTCTGAGTCACTACTTGCCGCGTGTCTACTGAAGTTTGTTTACGATTTAGGCGGAATAATCACTGTTGGTAGTTTCGCAGAACGAAAACCTGAAGATATTCTTGAAAGCACCCAACATTTTTTTTAATTTAGTGTTTGGATTGTAGACGATTTTTTCTACCGACTACGATGACGGAATGCACGGCTGTGGAGTACGCCAATACCAAAGTTTTCCATGTATTTCACATGCGAATGCCGGGGGGAACCTCTCTGAGAGTCGAACCCGGTTTGCTCTGGCCCCACACATGGTCGTTGTCGGATATGTATGCGAATGTGAAAGTATCGTTTCCCAGGAAAACAATATCATGGAAGTGCATTTTTGGGGAAACATGAGATCTGTATCTGGATATGAGTTCCAGTAACATTTTCTTTACATACCCCATGCATGAATTCCAAAACATTTACAGTTCGTGTTCGTCAGAGCCTTGAATGATAGAAATAGGTAATGGCCAGCGTTGAACATTGGAAACGTAGAGAAACTATTCCCCGCTCAGCCTAGAGAAATTAGACGACTGGGAGGTACTTAAGGGAAGCCTGCTGCCTTCTAATAACAAATTCAAAATATAAACGACGTTAGTCATAATGCAGCTTTTTTTAAATGTGTAAACAAAAGCGGATACATACAATATAAATTAAATCAATGAGCATAAGTGTTTTACCATGGTGTGCGGAAGTGGGTGTCAAGCAAAACTACTAGGAAGTGACTTAAATTGAATGTGGTGCTATCTTTCAAAATGATGGACAAATGAGTTTATGTATTCGCTCTTTTGATGCTAACACAGATACTGTCAGCATACAAAGTTATGTTGAATTTGGTTACAATGTTTCGTAGGTATAGCATGCTATGCTAAAATGTTTATATGGCGCTATTTTGAAAACCGCCTTGTCCTATTAAAACATAGACTATCAATATACATATGGCCTACCATAGAGTTACTTGTTTGCCAAATTTGGACGGAATCTGTTTATTTATTCACAGGATATGGCAAAATTTACTTACTCGCGTGACTTTATCTTACAAAATGGTTGACAAGGCTCTGGGTGGACAAATTTTATGATTGTAAAAGATACTGTCAGCGTACAAAGTATGGTTGAAGTTTGTAACATTGTTTCCTAGATATAGCATAGTATTCTTAATTGTTTCTATAACCGCCATTTTGAAAACAGTTCATGTCACTAAAACATGTCAGTTTACATGACCTACCGTAGTATTTATTGAGTGCCATATTTGGTAGGAATCAGTTGATTGTTTCCCGAGATATAACATTAAAACATTATTTTCATAAGGCGTTATCTTACAAAATGGGTTACAAAGGAGTGTATGTATTAACCCATTTGATGAGTAAAAAATATAACTTCAGTACACCAAGTTTAGAGAAATTGGACAAATAGTATGGTAGATTTTGCAAATAAACCTTAAATATTTATAAAGTCTACATTTTTAAAATTACATTTAAAACATGGCCTTCAATATTATTTATATGCCAAATTTGGCACGTATCGGTTGTGTTTTTACTGAGATATAACATATAATTTTTATTTTCATGTTGCACTATCTACCAAAATAACCGGTTAATAACATTACCACTATCCAATGCGTACATTATGCACTTTCAACGTACCAAATTTGTTTTAAATCGGTTAAACAGTTCCCAAAATACAATGTAAAAGTTTTATTTTTTCAAATTACACTATCTTCTGAAATGGTGGACCAATAACCTTAACAGTTTCTAAATTAAATGCTTACGTCATGCACTGCCAACGTACCAAATTTGGTTTAAATCTGTGAATTGTTGATAATAAATAAATTAAGAGCATTATTATTCAATTTATACGATCTTACAAAATGGTGGACCAAAGACATTATAGGTTCCTTAATTCAATACTTGGAGTATGCACTCTCAGCGTGCCAAAATTTGTTTAAATCGGTTTTAATGTTTCCGGAGATATGGCAAATAATTTTTTTTTTCAATTAGCGCTATCGTCCAAAATGGTTGGTTGATGTCTTATTGCTTTCTTAATGCAATGCTTATATAATGCACTCTCAATGTTTCAAATTTTGTTTAATTAGTTTAATTGATTCCCAAGATGTAACACAGTTGTCTAAATTCCTCAATTGCCACAATTTAGAAAATAATAACCCAGCAAGATTTAAAACTATACAAGTATGATGTTCTTACTAAATAATGTATGTGGTATCAGTTTGGTTGAATTCGTTTTTCGGGTTTAAAAGATATTAATGGGGACATACATTCCAGACAGACAAACAGGTGATTGCATAAGTCTGGTTTTCCTTCGAAAGAAGACTAAAGATCATAGCGTGGTCTTATTATTCTGTTATATTATACAACTGTGCTTGAAGATAGGACGGTGTCCTCTGCAAAAATGGCCCTGCACTAATAAATTTTACGTTAATGATGGATTCATATTGGATATAATTGTTCGGCTCTCTAACAGGACTAGCCAGTCACAGAAGACAGTATCCCTCGATCGGTAACGGTTACTACAACGGATAACGGTAATAGTAAACGCGTATGAATTATGTCAATACCTTTGACGTTACACTTAAACTCTACTAAATTAATCAAATACAGTTATAAACGAAGAATATATTAACGTAAACTTAAGCACAATTCTTTATAAAAAAACTTCGTTATATTGCGTACTGTCGTTGTTAATGTACGCTTCAGAGAATGCGAGAAGTAAGAGTAATACGTGTAAACATCAGACATATATTGCAAGAGAATCGTGAGAGGAAGTAAGATGGCGATGACGAATAACCTGCAACTCGGAATAGTCTCACAGGTATGCCATTTATTGAAACCTATCTGAAGACTGTCAGGCTACACGGGAATTAATGTCGTATGCAATTCCAATGTATTACTGAGATATATGCCTTCAAGCCGGGGGCTATAATAACTACTAACCCTAAAAATTTACAAGCGTACAAACCAAGCTGCATCTCTGATTTGGGTGGGAAGCATCGTACATGTCCTTACAGAAGAACATTATTTTTTCACGTAATAATTGACTGCAACACGAAAACTTAGCTCATGATAAAATAACGGCACCAGGTTTTCTCATATCTCTATAAACTTATACATACAAAATGTTAGTACGAATCGGTTGTGCACAAGTATTTACTGGAATTTATTTAAAACTGATGTTTGACTGAAAAAATTTTAATTTACTGAAACATAGAATTTATAGAACTTCAAAAAAGCTCATGATATTCCAGGAACGACAGCAACAATCAAGATTTATTATTAATTTAAGATGTATTTTAGCCTAGTGGACGCTTCTCCGCGAGATGCTGGTTTAACTGCACCTGAGTAGAATAGTTGATAGAATTGCAAGAGATAATCCGCGTTTCCTGTACACCAAGTTATTCTCGCAGGCTAATGAAGACTGAATTGAGCTGTACATAGCTTTGTAACATAACGTTTTACACTAAAAATTCTAGTAAAAATTCTGGCTGCAAATTGCGCTCTCCTCCTGCATTACATTAACTATAACACTACATTTTAATTCAAATTTAAAATTTTAATTCACCTCCATGTCCCATTTGCCAAAAAATCTTATTCTGTTTTCTTTAAAGGACATATATATAATTTTAACAACTTTTGTAATATTGGAGCTTTGAAATACAATTATAAAAGTTTAAATTCCGGCTTCCTGATATTCACCAACTTTAACTGGAATAATTTTCTAACGCCGTTTACAATAATGGATTAACACACAACCGAATAACATGAACACCGAAAACATAATGATTTCAGAAACTAAAGTGAACTATTAACAGCACAATTATTTTCTTTGCCAAAAACAGTCAGAATACTTACATTAAAATCCATCTATTTAGGGCATCATGTCTGCCACACGGTAAAAAGTTATGTTCCTAACCAATGATTCTTACATTTGTATGTAAATCGGTTTTTACTGCTAAACGTGACTATAATAAATTATTCGATATTCCACTAATTCATTAAAGCTACAAATTTTAAAAGTGTAAAATAATTTTTCAACACATGTTCCGATTTATTTTTAAGCTATTTTTTTGGGTAGCTATGATTAAAGAACACTTCTCTTTACAAAATATATTCTTTAAAGGTGTAGTTCCAACTTATAAGTTCAGAAAAAACCTGTATTTCCAAATTAAGTAATTCAACTTTGAAAACAACATGGATTTTTTTTAACGATTTCCCGTTGATCTTATAAAATAGCAAGACGCTCAAAGTTAGGATAAAAACGTCACCGCAAAAAGTGCCTCAGAATAAAAATATTTTACTGCCTTCCAAACACAAAGCAAAAATTATTTACCTACGTAAAATTTTCCCTCATTCGATATGTGATATACTTAGTTTGTTACTTCTTGCTTAAATGTGTTCCTACGTCGAAGCCTTTCTTAACGTGTCATTAACCTATAACAAATTTATTGGCAATGAGGTTAGTGTGCAGGAACGCTTGTAGCGGGAGAAAATTTATTGTAAAGAGCGAACGTTTCTTTAACTCATCCAAAAATCATAAATGTAGCTTATGTCTTAATTTTGACTAACCCAGAAATTTGCTGGAAACAAACTAAACGTTATCTCCACGAAAAGAAAACTAAATTTTTTTCTCCTTTCCTGTCCTAATCTAAATGTTAACTGGCGTCCGAGCTCCATACTTCTACGAGGAAAAGAAGTTATTCAAGGAGACAGACAGGGTTGGGGCCGCAATTAGGGCCAATACTACCTTCTTAAGTGTACCTATAGCTATATCTTTAACTAAAGAGGAAGGTGATAAACCCGGCATAGGCACCGTGAAATACCTTCTTTACAGGAAATATGTTCAAAACATGTCGTGCATCAATAGAAATGTTACGAGAAAAGAAGGTTCGGCACCGTGCTCTTTATGAGTGGTGGTTGGAAAACTGGTAAAGAGTGGGTGGGAGTTCGTAAACTCAGCTGATTGCAAGACGCCAGACTGCAGCAGGCTGAACCCTAGGCGTCCTCACTGTTGCGGCTCATGGTTAGACCGCCGAAGACAGAGTCATCTGCCAACATCGCAGCAAGACGGCCGCCTTGAAGTCCCTACCCGCCGCTGAACTACAAACAGAATAACACCAACGTTAGGTTATCACCGGCATACACTCATTTATCTCGCAGTACAAAAAAACATCTGTACATTGCAAACTGGCCCAGCATGAATTTGAGAGAAAGCTGACGCTTAGATGAGAGGACTGCCTCACCCAAAGAACGGTCGTGGAGTTATCGATCGACCTTGAGAATGGATTAAATGAAGGAAAGTGTGGACAGAGAGCAAACGGAACTAAGTGAGGACAGGCGTGCTCCGAGAAAGCACACTGGCAACGCCCGCCACGTTTTCCGGATTAAAATTTTTTTCCGGTGATCGAACTAAAGCCATCGTAGTGGGATGCCGGAGTGATAAGTGCACAGCCGCCATGTCACTTTGTATCACACCAAACATAAACAAAAAATCAGTTTGGAACGAATTTAGTGTTTAAGAGAACTGGTAACCTCATAATACACAATGGCGTAATTATTTAATCACAGTTTACCCCAGAATAAAATCACGTTTGCTAAAATCTTAAAACTGGAAAATACAGAAGTGTTTACTAGTACAATAAAAACTATATTTCAGGCTGTTGTTGTAACATTTACAAAATTACTTAAACTTCATTTCCCAACCACGGAAAAAAACAGTTGTTCTAAAAAACCGGGAAATGTTGGTGGTTTCTAAATATACTTCGTGTGACTCCAATAACAATAACATGCAGTATTCCTTCTAAAACTAATTATATTCATTATTGTTTTAAAATACATTCTCCCCATCCCACTCTTTCCCATTCCTGACATCAC
Source organism: Clitarchus hookeri (assembly GCA_002778355.1). Lineage (NCBI taxonomy): Eukaryota > Metazoa > Arthropoda > Insecta > Phasmatodea > Phasmatidae > Clitarchus > Clitarchus hookeri. Next base: position 138,892 of record NQII01000599.1, read on the forward strand.
CGCTGAAATATGTTTTTCGAATGGGTGGCTTGAGTACAATATTTTTTTCTTCAAGATTGAAATTCATTAATTAACAGTTGAATTTTCTATGGATGTATTCTGCCCCTGAACTACTGTGGCCAGCCGATAAATGATCAATCTTTGTATTCCCCATTACCTATTCTTCATATTGAAGACTTATCGCTTATCTTATACCATGGGTAGAGATGGAGTAAGGGAAAGATTGAGTTTTTAGAAGCAGTGTTTATTCAGTCTGCATTTTCCATATAGCCTGAGCTGCAGAATAGGGTTATGTTAGAAGAGTACTTCCTCTGAAACTTTGTGTATTTTCGTAAAACTGTATAAGTAGTTTTATTATTAAGAAGGGAGAGGCAATTTTCTCGATTATATTGCGGAAACTGTTCAATTACAGGGATAAGTCTTGGCATAATGTTTAAACCCTTTCATTACTTCCTAACTTCTCATTTTACTGTGAATAATTCTGTTCGTCGCTCTAATTTTGCATGAGGAAAATTTTAGCAGACTTTTGACCTGCATTTCAGAATGATCGTGTACACATCACAATTGTTAACAATTTTGTGATAAAAAAATGTATTTTAGGTTTATCTTAAACTGTTTGAGTTACAGGTAAGCGCGAAGGTTATTTCTCATTATTACTTCCCTGTCGTATAATTATTTCGTCCCGAAAGGTGTAACTTCATATTCATGACAAATACACTTGCCTTTGTCAAATATGTTAGCCTGAGGTTTCCATCTGAAATCTTTGGGAGCTGTTTCCATAGGAAACACCGCTTTTCAAAGGCAATGGCCTGTAAAGGAAACAGATTTTCTAATTATTACGTGCCACGAATTGTTCGATAGCTGTGAAAAATTCTCTCCCTTTAACCGCATTCTTTCACAATCATTACTCAGTTATGGTACCTAGTCTCAGCACTTCCCTTCTTGTACATTCCCTGACTGTCAAAAGAGCATTACTACAGTTTTATTTACAGCTTTATGTTGAGTGTTTTGGGGACCTGATACTTTTACTTGGTAACAAAGATAGCTGAATACACTAAAAAAAAGTAGTAAAAGAATTTCAGGACTTGATACAGAGCTCAGGAACATATTGCGGATAAAAGACGTGATTAATCTGTGTTGTTATATTAGGTCAAATATGTTTAGTTAAAATTATGTCAGTTGGTGTTAAGTAGGAGTAAATAATGGCACAAAAATTTGGTTATATTTGATTAGGGGGCAGTCATTTCTTTATATTTAGGGGTAGACTAAATTCGATAGATTGCGCACAACTGAGGAACTTATTACTACGGGTAGCCCTGGGGTACGTGAGACCGTGAACTGGTTATTTTTATTCGATGTTCATGACACCACAACTGGCGTGGCCAGCCAAACTTACAGTCACGGTATGGCCCAGTTTATTCCAGTCATTCGCCTCTGTTGACACGCGGACTTATTTGCGAAGTTTAAATGAGCACACTGAAAGATGTCGCCTTGTAAGAACATTTGCCCCCTCGGGGGTGCCTTGAGTTTTATTTCTGAAAGAGAAACTTTCGTGAAGAAAGGCCGTAATTAGGCCCGTAACACACTGGATGCCATCGATCATTGTTGTGAATTATACATACCAGTGGCAACGGTGGCTACAGATCGAAGATAAACGCCTCTCAAAAATCTTTGTTCGGAGGCGCAGTCCGCTCCTAGAACGTAGTAATAAATAAATGTCTATAGTCTTGAGGTAGCTGAATAGCATACCACTTATAAACAAAGGCAACAGGATTATATAATTTTTGCACATTAAAGTTTTATTGAAGTAATTAGGCAAACATAATACTGGAACATTAGAAAATACTTGATTCTCCATTATAACAAAGAATGTATGTAGATAGTTATTGTAGGGCATTAACTCATAGTAAAGTTAAATGTAACTCTCATCAACCATTTGGTCTTGTGCAGAGTTATAATATGTGTTATAAATTAATCTATAGGTATTTACAGTCTTTCGTAATTTTTCAGACAGGTTTAGATGTGTCATAAATTTTTGCTCAGCTTGTTTTACTTAGGACATCCCTTTTTTTTTGCAGTTTTATTTAATGCATATAAATGCTGCTGTTATTTATGTTAACTAATGTTTCTTTTATTTTAACTGAATAGTTACTTTTGTATAGTTCTACATGAATTGCGTAGAACAATCAGTGCATATATTTGAACACTAAAGCAAAATATTTTTAGCTGATGTTATGAGTAGTTAACATTAAATGAGGTGCTATATGTAATACGGGCCCATACTAGGAAGCCATAATTGCAAATAATGAGACCGGAAGTTTTGCCCTGTTTGTAATCATTAAACAACACAGTGCACAGGTTTACAGTTAAGGTAAAATATATAGAAGTATATTTTATATCTCATAAATGGTGTCATATTCACTTTCTGTCACATAAGAATAAGGGAATAACGTTTTTTAAGGGAGTTTGTGTATGCCCTTTAAGAAAGAGCATATTGTTATGGGGGTTAGGTTCCTAACTGGAAGCATTTGTACGTCACACATTAGCCTGGATATTGACACACCTGTTCTGATGCAGTAAACCATGCTGCTTTAATATTTACGTAACTTTACCATAACATGTTATATTACAAAAATTCGAAACCTCTACACGACTAACACAAAAATTACTATAACACTGCAGTTCACATTCAGTACCCTCAGCTTATCTTCGGAAAACCTCCCCATACCATTCTATGTCACTTGGATCAATAAATCTGAACAGACTTCTCACATTCTTTTCTCTTGCGGGTTTTAGCCTGACCGGTCGTGCTGGTACTAGCTTGCCAGGAAGGTCCATTATAACGGCGTTCTTCTTAAAGTACGTAACACTTGTGTATGCTCCATTGTAACTACCAGCCAATAACACACCTGATGTTTGTGGAAAACTTAATCTTGAATATGACTGAATCTTAAAAGCGTGGTTTTTATTTTTGAGCTACTTTGACATAACACTTCGTAATCCTTCCATTTTCTTTTAACTGGGGCTCCATCGTTCTCATGAAACGGAGATGGAAGAACTTTACTTTTGTTAAGGAACTTCACGTACTTCTCCATGGTGTGTATCCTGCCTTCCCTTGTTATGTGTTTGTTACATAACCCGTAGTTGTGATCGCATTGGTTGAAAGAATGCCCACTAACTGAAAATACATTACTTACTTTGACACGAAGGCATCGCGAGCCAACTGTAAAATGTTATCGTGAGCTCGTTTTTATTCTAACCCCAGCAGCATCACAGAAGAGGGCGATCTCTTCATTTTGGAAACCCTCTTCATGCTTGTACTCGATAAAGTGGTAGACTAATAAGCAAACCGTGTTTGAATTTTTTCTACATTCCGTTTCCAGGAAATACTTCAGAGTACTGGTGTTGTCATTGTGACAATTAACATTAAATAAATATACCCACATCAACCTATTATAAAATTGTGCTTTACCATTAGTTTTGAGCAAGGGTCATTGATATCGATAGTACGTTCTACATTACACTCGGAAAAATAATCACAAATATCGGTGTGTGGAAGTGTAAAACCATAGTTCATCTTGTGCTTAAAGAACTCAAATGGTACATTTTATCGTCCATCATTACTTGGTCACTTGATTATTTCAGTTAATGTATTACTTGAGTAGTCGCAATGCTATTTCAAACACTTGACCCTTTTCATTGTGTATGGGATTATCTATGTAATGAATACGAAAATCACAGTGAAGTACAATGCTTTGCATCTTTAGCTGATAACGAAGCAAACAAATTACAGACAGAGCACATTGGGAGGAAGGATTTCCCTTCCTGCCTGAATTTATATATTTTTTCGCGTTAATTCATATTATTTTCATGTTTCTGGGCTTTGTCAAAATCTTTTCTTGCCAGTTAATATCTTAAATTGCTATCAAGTTGGTTATTTAAAAAAAATCATACATAGTGGGTGAATAAGTGTATGAGTTTGAAACTAGTTAATAAGTTTATATTTAAAATAATACAATTATATTTTCGACTTCGGTTATTGATGTGTAATAAGCAGATGCCTAGTTATTAGCTATAAAATACTATCTGCGTAAATACCATCTTCAGATGATAATTAGTGGGTACAACATATAAATTCAAGAGGAAACATGCATCTGCTACATATGTTACAGGCTTTGAGGTAATTAATACGTTGAATTGAAGATGCGGACAGTATTCAATTCCTAGAGGTATATCTCATCTTTAAATTTGATGTTTCGGCTATTGCGCTTGTAACAGCATCCCAGCACTGGAAAGACAGTAGTTTTGTTTCTCCTTGAAATTATCAGTTACACAAATTAATTTCCGGTCTGTTCAACTGCAAATGTTATGAAGCTGGCATGCTCGTAACAAACGTAATGTGTTCATTTTAACATCACCATACATATTTTTAAATGCCAGCATGCCGCCAACTCAATAAAGTCTAACAGAAAGCAATGAAGATAGAGTAATAACTCCATCTTAGTTAACACATTCACTGCAAAATAATGACACCAAAGCAAATGCAGGGACGGTCTAATTCTTTATTCTTGAAAATAGTAATATTCAATATAGAAATAGAGTATAATTTGCAATAAGCGAAGACACTAGTAAATTTCCACTTATTCCGTAAATAGGCTAATTATTTACTGAAAACAAGAAAGGCCTAGTTGACTTCACCTACAACCTCGACATAAGTAGTACATTAGACGGCAGGGAATAAAATACCTTACGCACAAAACTATGAATCAAATATGGATGATAATTCTTTAGGAAAGATCTGTGACTTCTCGTCTTTAAAGTAATACTCTACCCACTACAACGGAAAGTGAGTCTATTTGAACACCATGATTATTGTGTTTGTTTATTAGCATTCTGCCCTTCTTGAGCTAATAGTCCAACACTTGAAAACACCACCAGAAATTTTTTTTTTCTCTTTATTCGAGCAACGTTTTTTTTAATATCATATCACAGGTTAAAACCAGTTGTTTTACTAAAACAAGTATTGGGTTTTTGATGTGTCACGGATTGTTTAAAATTAAAGAACATGTTTCTATAATTTCTATAATACTTGATTATCTAAAGAAAATGTGTATATATATATATATATATATATATATATATATATATATATATACCAGCAAGATATTACGATATACTTTCTTTTATTTCCATGTAACTAACGTGAGTTTGGATATATTATCCAAAGGAAAATAATATATTTAAAAAATTAACAAAATATATTTTTTCTCGAGCGAAGGAGAAAGCGTATAATTCATATTAGGAATACATTTCTTTCTTAATAAAACAAAATTGTTTTGAAGTAAAAATTACTTAAGTACCATAATGTCTGGAAGTCAACTAAATGGAATTTTTTATTTGGCATAAATTCATTACTTTGGCAAATTCCAAAACTGGGCGTAATAAATACTTTTCATGAGTAACAATTAACTTTTTCTAAATCCAAAATACAAATGTCATGCATTTAGAAATTTAATTTAAATTAAAAAATACGCTACCTCAAAACAAATTGCTTCAAATATTTTGATTAAAACTATACCTTCGTTAAAGTCAGTATGTTTGCCAGAAGTGGATTAAAAATTTAATTTTGTACACGTCCTACCCTAAAATGTTGGTGGCATCCGACTGAACCGTTCGTGAGAAAATTGTAAGCCTATACATCACGTGAATAAGAATAGGGCTTCGTTATCTGTCAGAGTCACGCGAAACAGAGAACTCTGTTTCAACTACCTGTCCCTGAAATATTGCATTTCGGTGCAACCAAATTAATGTGGACCGTATTAGGGAATTGTCGAGCATTCGTTCATTGGAATAAGAGACAAAAAGAACTCCTCTTAAAATCATTTATTCATATACAGTACGTTTCTGGTCTGATAACATTATATCTTAATCATGTGTTATCTAATGGAATGTGAAACGGGTATGGACTTACACCCAGAGGCCATTATGGCTCTATGCAAACACACAACGTAAAAGTTCTTCTGTAAAACTTATTTGATTAAACAGCTAAGATGTATTTATTCACTGTATCTTGGATATTTTTATCCATGGCAATTGAAATACTTATTTAGTTTTTAAAAAGAACAATTTAATTATTAAATGGTAATTTTAGTGTGACGTGAAAATATTTATTACACCAAATACCACAGCTCACAGATAGAGATTGAAGTGCCTCATAAGCATGGGTTTATGCAAATATCTACGTAGTATGCTATGACATTAAATAATATAAATATTTTAACACGTATCACTACGTTGAACATTACGTAAAATTCGCATTTTTCCACAAGTTGAGACAGTAAGAAATATCACCTAGGACGAATGTTGCGTTACTAAAGTGCTTCAAAATTAAGTACAATCAAATATTGTTGCTAGCAGTGCACCCACAATCTCCCACCCAACCAAACCTTCTGCCCTTGATGGTTTGTGCATGTTGTGAAACAACTAAACTCTGCTAGGGCGGTACTGTCACGTGATTTCTGGGCTCCAATCACGCGATGCGGGGTTGGGAGGGGCTGAGTTAGGACACGACTCCTGGAGGAAAAAAACACCGCAAAATTGCGAGCAGCAGTGTGGGGTTTCTGTGTGGCAGAAGAGCGGGTAGATGAGGTTAAGGAGAGAGAAGAGCACGGTGGCAGTGTTCTGAATTATGAACGGAGTCGTCGCCTCTTGTGCAAAGCGAGAGCGGATACTGTTCTTTTATAAGCAGCCAGTGCTACGTCTACGGTTAAGGAGCAGAGAATATTTGTTTCTTCTCATACTTAACGAGAAATGGTTTCGTATGAAAAAGTGTAAAATTTTATACAATTAACCAATGGGAAAGCTAACAGGTAAGCTTTTCACTGTCAAGAAGGCGTTGATTTCAATGTTACTGTTCATAATGGTGAAACAGTTGCACATATACGACGCGATGGTACAAACCACAAACTAGTGGCTATTAAAACAAGGTCGAATGAATGTGCTACCGAAACTCACTATAACTATATCGACATTGTAAATTTCTTTGTTTTGCGCTATCTGATTTGGTGACAGTGTTTCGTATTAAATTCAACTAATTTTCTCTTGAGCTAAACTTAAAAATACTACCGGCTGCATGGCAATTTACCTGTTACAAGAAATGCTCATCAGACAACGAACTGCCATTTATTATTTCATTTTGGCAACATTTGTGAAATATATAATATATATCACATACTGTTCAACTGACGTTGGTAATGAAAGGTGTATGGTTTCATGTTCCATAAGAATGGAGAGTATCATTTATAAACACTACTTAATGTTTAATCACGCAAGTTTCCTTCTAGTCTTATTTTTCTAGCGATAAATACGTTCAGCACGTTAATAAAAATTCTTCTCGTATGTTATATCGCCTAGCCTTAAGCAAATATGTGATTATCACTTCTCTCACAGAGTTAAAACATAAAATTCCTTCAGTATAGGTTATAATAAGAGGTATGTCAGATTTTGAATTAGTACGTACTTCTTAAAGTTTCTCGCCTATGAGTCGTAGGTTATATGGTATTTGACGTGGTACTTAAATTACTTACAAACATTCCTACCAAAATTGAGATGAGACTCGAGCCCATGAATTCTAAGTTGTTAGGCACTCACAATGAGTATTTTATTCAGCTATTTCACTTCACTCCCCGCCACTCGTTTAAATACCGAAGACACGCGAGTAAAGATAAAATAACTTTTATTGATTAATTCACGCGCACTGAGTGATCATGCTTCGTAACTACTAATTCAAAGTTCACTACACACATTCAGGAAGCGTTTGTCTTATGACAGATGAGTTGACAAAAGAAATCATATGGAGGCCATTTTACATTAGAGCCAGTTCTCTTATCTGCTGCGCTGCGTCGCTTGAAGGAACGATAATATACAGCTCCTACCCTTATTTCAGAGGAGAAAAAAAATGTAATTTATTTCTGCGGTATGCAAGCGGGGAGGGAAATAAAAACTTTGCTTTGTGCTCGGATGTAAAATTACTTTCCCATGGAAAGTAGTGTATATGTATTCACGGCCATGCCGGAGGTTGGCAGCTGGTCTGCTGGAGAGTGTGGAGGGAAGGAGGGAATGGGGAAGAATGTGAGAACACTAACCTTCTCTTCACCGAATGTTTGTGACAAAGACTGAGTGCAGTTTCTGTTCGCAGGAAGTCTAGGAGTTTACACTGTGAATCTCCTGTCGGCAAAGTTTCAGCCTCCTACCAGGACCAGCCAAGCACATTAAGTTTCGCTCTCTTGCACCCCTTCTCCCCCCTCCCAGCCACCTCCTCTATCGCTCGTTGTTTTTGATCCACTTTTGTCGCCGTGATAAAGTGCCCGTGGGGATGAAGTACAGTGGAATAAGTTACCCGCTCGCTGCTCGTCACCACGACTACTCTATTCGGGGGATCACCAGAGACGTGAATGCTGGACCCGTCCATGGAAAGGAGCTTTCGCTCTGTACTGGGCTTTTAAAGACACACAGAAATTCACAAAAATGTAATATGGCAGCATTTTCTAATTATAATGGACACCGAACCACTTGGTTCACAACTCTCGCATCAGACTTCGGATCACCGATTCGACGGCCACCTCCCCAAACGTGCGTAATATCGTAGCTTCGTTGATCGAGTGAACAAAGGGAAGAGTCGAATGGGAGTGTCCAAAGTCACCTACGTATCAAAACTTATCTGCTTGGATGTCCGGATTCTTCACGCCATTCTTGTAGGAGTGCTTCTTAATTTCCAGTGCAAAGCCTTGAGATAGCTATTTAACGCGTCATTTTTTACCTGGGGAAGAAAGCTTAGTTTTTTTTATAGATCCTGACAATAATTCGACGGGCAAGCAAATTTCTGGTCTGAATACCACGGCGTGCGCAGCAGTTTCTGCGGAGGTCGAAAAGCCACCTTCCCGAAATATCCTCCCCTGGGCGACCTATCGCCAGCATTACTTCCTATCCCCTTAAACCCTTCGTCGAAGAGTGGAAAGGAGGAGGGTTGGGCCTCTAGGAGGTGGTACGATGG
>NQII01000599.1:147982-295751 GCA_002778355.1 Clitarchus hookeri
GAAAGATCCCTCCCGCTGTTTGGCCGCGCGCCAGGCTACAAACAAACACGGGAACGCTTTCTGACGGCGCGCGCTTATCAAAACTACCCCGGGAAGCTATCGCCGTACCGACGCCCAGAAAACGTTTCCATTCTCTCCTCCTTCCTTATTCTTCTTCCCTCGCCAGGCCCCTTGCTTTCTTCCCGCTCTCTCTACTGCTTCCCCTTCCATCCTCCATTCTACTCCAGTGGCCATCTAGCTCTCTGCTCTACCACTGTCCGGAAACATCAGTTTCCACTCTTCAGGTCCACCGTCCTATTCGATAGTGGGACCAGGTATTTAGCCCTCTTTCGGCACAACTCCCTCTGCAGGAATGTTTGCGTCTCCTTTACGTCCTCTTCCACCCCCATCCGCACCACCGACAACGACGTGCATATATCGCACCCCTCGATTGAAATGGGTTCCGTCCCCATCCCCTTTTATTCCGTCCTAGCCGTCGATCGATCGTAGAGTCCAGAAGCCGCCCGCGACCGATTTTCAATGATGGGGACCAGGAGTCAAATGGGGCGGCAAGTATATCGGCAAATGGAGCACCTCTCCCCCTTCGCCCCTTCACACCCCCATCATTTTACGTCCCAGTTCACAATGTCTCAACTTCCCCACTTTTGTTTTCTTGCGAACAAAACGTGAAGGAGAAAACCGTCATTGCCAAAAGTCGCTTAACAACAACGCAAACATTGCTCAGAAATACTTCGTTTTCATCGATGTCGCTCCATTGTCTTCACTCTTTCCTGATAACATACTCTTTATAGTCATACTCTTTCAGTACATAGGAAGCTATGCCACTTTTATCCCATTAATAAGGCACCAACACCGTTGAATTCCTGAAAATTCTTAAGTATTGGAGAAATGCTCATATGTTGACAGACATATAGAACAATCTCTAAATCCATGACACGTTGCCCGGGAAAGGAAACATAAAAAATATTGGGGTATAGTTTATTACCTTATTTGAGGGGAGGTGGGAACAATATCTTTCACCGAATATGAAAGTCCTGCTAATGGATAAATGAGGCAATGTCGGATTTCAATTGTGATAGACTTTAAATATTGATGTGGTGTAAGGTTCCATATTGCATAGCTGTGCTATATCTAGAAACAAATTTTTTTCAACTCGGGCACTACAAGGTTCGGTTGCCCATATCAGTGAGTATGGAAAGAAAACTAAACGATGGTATCATTGAAACTATTGGTCATCAGGATTTGCACTGTCATAACTCAATATGCGAGCAGTGGAGCAGCAGCATAAGGATGATCATTTATTTGGCGACATACTTGACTCATCAAAGGCATACATATATATTTGCTTGAGCGTACTAGATAATCCACATACATACAGATGAACGGTTATCTCCTGATGACGCTCATTAAGAATGTAAAGTATAAAATTCCATTTAAGTGTGTTTGAGGAAAGGAGAAAATTTTAAATCTGCTAGTTGATGGCATCAAATATTCAGTTTCACAGTTTCCTCACCTTCGTCAACTCTCTTTAAGATAATCATGTCTTACTCTCACACACAAATCACCTAAGGCGTATTCAGGTTCGTGAGGGATAGGAGTATCAATAAAATAAATAAATAAATTTAATTTCCTAATTTGTTCATAATGGTTTAAAAATGTATATAGATATTACTTACAAAATACAACAGCTTATGTCTACTATTAACACTTACTATTTGTATCAGTAAGTGCCATTTTGACGATGATTTCAATTAAAGTTAAAGTCCTTATCACTGTTTTGTTCTTTGAAGGATTCGTTCAATAGCGCTAACATAACAAACAAAACATTTTGGATATACTATATTGCAGTGGGTCTTGTCGAAAGGAAAGCCTAACTTGGTTTCTACTACCTGCCTCTATGATGTTTAGTCTACTCTTTACTCTGGTTTTGCAGAAGAGAAAGCCTAGCCTGGCTTTTATTCAAAATAATGTTTCGCTTGTTATCCCTATTGCTGTTTTTATACTACCTACAGTCAATCAATTTTCAGTTATTAGTTACAAATACTGAGTGTCCCAAATTAATGTTTACACATTTTGTACGTTAATAACAGGGATAATATTAAAGGCAATATGATGGAACAATGTGTATTTGACACTTAAAGGACAACGTTGGGTGTGTGTGAGCGCGTGTAGCAATTCTGCTGTTGTCAGTTCCATTTGTAGCCACGAGCGACAGCCCTGCAATTGTACAGGAAATTTCGGAGGTGACACGGTTTTCTTTCGCGCAATGTAAGTGAATTTTAAAGTGTTATTGAAAATGTGAGGACATGATTGAGGTGCAGAGACGACGAAGGAAAGAATTCGATACTGCGCCACTATAACCCGGAACAATTATACTATTACGTGACAAGTTTGAGAGGGACGGGACGTTGTGTGATGTGAAGAAAGTACCGTAAAGTAGGAAGAGAACGACAATGGATGAAGGAAGTGTAGGGGCTGCGTTACACACATTCGCACGTTCCTGCGGGAACTCAAAGTACGCACGGCAAGCTGTGCATGAGTCAAATGTCTGAAAATTAAGTTTACATCGCATTTTAAATCAAGTAAATTTAATGCCCTATATTCCCAAGTTACTTAATGCTATGAATAAAGACGACCCAGATAGGGGTGTCGAATGTTATGAGTGGATTTTAAACATGTACAACGACAAAAAACGTTTATTTGACGAAATTTTCTGGTTCGTTCAAGCAACCTTAAAACTGAATGGAACTGTCGATCGCCACAACAGTGTTTATATAGAGCGGCATGTCTGCCAGAGGACTTGTGGCGCAATTATTTTTGGACAATACAGCGAACGGTGAAAGTTACCATGCCATGTTCACCAACTCCGCCCAGATAGAAACTCATTTTTCTCCAGCAGGATGGTGCACTACCACATCACCATATATACGTACGGTCGCTCCTGGATGAAGCATTTGTTTAGATGATCTCCCGATTTAACGCCTTTAGAATTTTATCTGTGGGGAACTCTTAAAAACACTGGGAACTCTGAATAACACTGCTTGCGCCACAAAGCCACCGGCATTGGATGCCATGAGAAACGCGATTGTTAAGGGCCTTTTCACACAATGTGACTGAGCAGCGCTGCTAAGCGAAGATGCTCGTAGCACTTGATTGATTCAAATTGGAGTGTTCACACTGAGCGACTGGTGTGCGTTAGCAACGCTGCAGTCGCGGACAGCAGCTGGCTCGTGCTAACAGCAGTGCTGCTGGGTAAGGTTTTATTATTGCGTGGCTAGTGGTATAACATTAACTGGCTGTGAATCCACTGTCATGGAAATCGTAGCTGCTCTTTGTCGTTCGGTTCTTCAGCGGTGCAGACGATATCTTGCTGCTGATTGTGTACATTTATAACATTTGTAACTGTTATTAACATTCGCACACACCCAACATTGTACTTATAGCATAAAATACTGTCAGTCCCTTTCAGATTGTCTTTAATATTTGCTGTATCATTCGCTCTAAAAGTGTGTACACATTAATTAGTGGTATCGTGTATACAATCAATATATCCATTGTCATACATTAAAATCACCCGAAAGACCATCACTCACGAAACCAGTCTCATTTTCTTAGAATCCAGGCTGCCAGTCAAGTTTCTGCTCTTCCTACAGTAGCTCACTGAACTTGATGGTCACTGCTTCGTCACCCTTCGTCACGTTTACTCGGCACTAATGACCTTTCAAGACTAGCGAGCGACACAGAGGCAGGCCGCGGCTTTTATAGCTTAGGTGAGTTGGCACGAAAGGTTCTTCGCACCTCGCGTTGCACCACTGGAGACGATGCCGAGAAGATTCGCGCAATTGCTTCCAAGTCATTTACTCCTGCACCCCGGTGGGAGTGACGTCAGTTCCGTTACCATTTTCACAACCCTTGTGGTGACTTCTACTCCCCTCCACAATGCGCCGATCACATCGTCCTGAAGAGGAACTATTGCTTGGCCCGTCCGGGGGAGAGGGGAGGTCACGGAGGCGAAGCGGCCGCGCGTTACAACATATGAACACTGTACGCACGTTACCACAGCTGGATAGATTATTGCACTGTATGTGCCCGATGCGAGGAATTATAATGAGCTATTTCGCTGGCAAACTTTATCAAAATTTTCCAAAACTGGGCAAATTTAATTAATTTCTAGTTTTTAAGATGTAGGCGTTTTCGGGTGATGGAGCATTTTTCAGGAGAGGTACTTGGTTAAACTTTTACCACATGCGCTGAATCTCTTAAGGTATCGCGACCAGTTCAGTGCCCACCGAAAGTGCAAATCTAAATAACTGGGCACTGAACAGAAAGGGTGGTTGTGTCTTGCTCTGGGTTTAATGCATCATTTATTGGGTGGTTTTCAGACCAGTGTGGATGCTAAAAAGCTGCCTTTGACCACAGAGACAGCTGAATCAAATTGTTGCTCTACTCAGCCATGCAATACTCATATGGGAACACGTGTGAGTTGTTAACCAGCGTGGCTAGGTCTCTAGGTTGCGGGCCTGTTCGACAAAATTTCTGTCTACTCGTCGGGTCGTGTGTCTGCCTTTTCAATTGTTAAAAGGCTAGGTAGGAAGCTGGTGTAAAGCAGGATGTTATTTAGTTAGAATATCGCTCTTGTTCTGGTGAATGAGAAGAAGGAGGATGTAAGGATGGCTTCATGCAGGAGGTGATAATTTTTTGGGTTTAGGCGGATGGTGATGCTAAAGGTGGTATATTTCATAAATAGTATTCAACCTTGCGGAGAAGATGGCAGATAAGCTGGACTATTCGACATGTGCATTCAGTGATAGAAGGAATGAGTGGTCATTACCGTAATCTATATGGTGCGTGTGTTCGGACTGTCTCGTACAGTGCAGACAATCGACTTGCTCCTTTCTGTCAGTAGTGCTGGGGTTGCTTCGGCTGTAAGCACTTGACTTATGTGTTGTCTTCTTGTATATTCAGTAATGTGTTCCGGTTTCTAAGGTGCATTTAAAGTTTTTGTAATGTCACAAAGTTGGATCCAGGCGTAAGCCTCTCTCTGGGCAGAAGAATTCTTTCTCAGTTGTGCTGCGCATTGGCTATTCTGACCTTATCAAAGGCAACGGAGAAAACATTTGACAGATACACTCTCTTCTCAAGCCATTCCGCCAGTAAGAATAATAATTTCTGGAGGTGGCGCTGGACTGCTTCGGTAAGAATGGTCTGCATTGCGAGAGAACATATGGGTGGATTCAAGTGTTTGTAGTCTAATACTGTTTCTTCCTTCGAATAAGTCCAGTTGTTTTCAAAGTCGAGAACACTTTGTCAATTCTCCAGTCACTGTATACAAAAAAGTATTAGTATGTCCGCAGTAAGAAATTCGTTGGTGACGACAAGCAGACGAGGACAAGCTGAAACATGATTTGTGAAGTTTGAACTGCCATTGGTGTGTAATATATCTATTTTAGCAACTAAAAATTTACATCATTACTTCGTAGAATTTTGGCATGGGCATCCGCCCTTTGGAGAATCCTGGATCGTCCCGTTCCCGTGATTTTTCGGTCGGCCTTCTTCACTTAGGTACACCTGCCAGATGTAGGATTACGTGATTGTTGGTTCTTCCATCTCCAGGATGGTGACATTTGTAGTGACTCGACACATTCGTTTTACTATCTCATGGTAGATAAATGGCGTTGGAATGCTTTTGGTGATTGTATAATGGTTCAGTGCACATAACAGATGTTTCAATAACTTACTGCAGGTATCGTCTTGTTTAGGTTAAATGTAAACATATGTATAAATGGAGTGAGTGTGCCATTATTTTCTAGTCAGTGTGTGAACTCTCTTCAAGGATAGTTGTCTATGGCTGTCAAGATGTATTAAGAAAACATGTTTTTATATATTAATTTATAAAGGTTTAACAATTATTAATTTAATTTTGGGAGTCATGATTCTTTGACATTTTCTCCTTACATATGTCTCAAGACTGCACGTAAGTTCCAGCAATTGCACATTGTCAATTAATTGTCATTGACAAATAGTTCAGGTACTACATAAGAATTTTAAGTCCGTTTCTAAATAGTCAAAACGCGAAACCTTTTAGAGGTCTGCGCAAACAATTTGTTAGAAATATCATACATCTCTCTGAAAAATTTCGTGTAGTGTTTTGGCTTGTTTGGTAGGCCAGTAATGTATTTTTTTCTTAACATATAGATACTAATGCTTTAAATGTGGGAAAAATAAGGAGCAACGTATTGAGTTGCAAAACACTCAATATGGCACAGTGGTCGCATTCGATTCCAAATGCTGGTAAGTGTGTGTTTAATGCGGAATTCGGTCCCGATGGCAAAGAAACCTTTCTACTGGAGTATTAAAGTTCGAGTTTCTCCTGGCTAAACTTTGATCAAATCGCGATGTGGGTCATTTCACATCGCCTTTTGTCGGAGATCGCAGTGTGTCGGGAGTTCTGTTTCCCTACATCTCTACCCATCAAAGTGACAAGTGCGAGTACTTCGTATTTACTTCCATTCACCTATTAAAACTTTATCTTTCTCTGGTAGTATATTTTAAATACTTCAATATAATCATATGCTTTATTCATGTTGGAGACAGAGTTTTAGTACTTCCACGGTTTACATAAACATTTAAAAACGTGCACTGTTTATTTTTTAGCATTTTGTGCAAACGTCCCCGAATAGTAAAAATTGAAATTGGCTTGGACTACACAGAGAGGCAACAATGACAAATTCAAACACATAGGTTTATTTTTGAAAGCTACTGTTTCGCTAGCTTTATCTTCCCTCGACGTTTTGATGCTTGAGTTTACAGTTGCCTATTTGTAAATATAAATACAAACGGTTTTATGTGTTGCGTAGCTCAACTGATGGCTCAGCAGAAAAAGAACCCAAAAGGTTAACTGGGTGACGTGAATTCAGTTCCGTGACAGGGAAAAATATATTCCACTCTCCTGCCACTTCCCACTTGTCTTGTTACATTGACACTGTTTCAGTAAATGTGTAAAGGCGCAAGATACTGCACTGATAGCTTTTTACATCAGTAGGAGAATGCCGTCACAAAGCACAAAATTATCATTTTCGCATATATTTTCTACGATATTGTAAGATCGGCAGAAAACGCCATTTCACGTAAAGGGATTTAATCTTTCGTACCAGGATGGCTCGGAGGTGGGTGGAAATCTTATCGCCAGAAAAAAATCTTCATTAATATATTTGACAGCGCGATCTCGGGCTCAACCGTGTTTAAACACGAATGGCGTGACAAATAGAAGTTCCCTTTCGCATGGATTTGCATTATAAAAAAGCTGGAATTATTAACAATTTTTTATGGGCTGAAAATACGACTTATCGTCTCACACCGGCGTTTAACAATGCCGGTCCTTAGAGGCCTCGATCCTCAGGGTCAGTGTTCGAGACTAGCGGCCATGCAGACACTGCCCCTCCCCAACCACCACTCCACTTCCATCCTATACCACCGCCCCCTTGCAGACACGGCAGGGGCAGGCTTGCGGACGGGATCTTGTCACGTGACCGGCGAAATTTCCGTCACGACAGTAAAAAAAAAGGGAATGTGGGGCGAAGGGGTGCTTTCCAGGGTCTAGATAACAAGTAGCCTGCCCCCGAAAATTGTTTAGTGCCCAGCCCTAAACCCCTTCCTTGTTTCTCCTTGAGTGCATGACCCGCGATTGGCGCCGTGAATGACCGATGGGGTCACACAAAACCGGAAGTTCTTTTTTAAATCGTTCCTTGTGGTGCACGGGCGAATTTTCGATCCAAGGAGCGCGGTAATATTGCTGCCAGGAAAGCTTATCGTACCAACGTGGCAAAGTGTATGTTTCCATTCGTCGAAGTGTTAATCGTGAAATTACACATACGTGGTGAGGGGGCAAAAACCTAAGACAATCGGTGCACACGATGAAAATAAATCACCCAAATAGTAGAACATTTTGGAAAATCGCAAGAAAATCCCGGTAAATCACAAAAAGAAATTATCTCGGAATATTCCTGGAAACACTGTAAACTCATCAGAAATGTCAAGAATCTTACAGAAAAAACGGGAAACTGAAAAATTTAAACTAGCCAAGATTCCTCAAATAAATTGGTTTTAATTATTTACAAAAAAATGGATATTCGAAAGAAACTTTAAATATTGCAAAACATAATAAATTCTATTAATCCAACAAAACAAGGTAAAGAAAATTTCTGTAAATTATAGACGTGAAAAAAATCGTTTCGTAACAGAGAAATATAAAGATAATCACCTAATAAGTATTGAAAACAATACATTAATGCTACCTTCGAATAGAGTCCGCAGACTAATCACGATGTTTGTGTATTACCGTACAAAAAAGTTCCTGTTGCCGAGAATTTGTTGCAAAACTATGGGAGCTGTAGAAGCTGCATTTGTTAACCTCAATTTTAGCCTACCTGCTACAATGTAAGATCCAATCCAGGAAGTGTCGAATATTCATAGTAACTAATTTAAAATTCAAGGACAACACAAAGACACCGGTGCCTTACCCAAGATTCACACAAGATTCCTTGCGCCGTAAGTCAGTGTGTAGCGAACTACGCTACGGAGGTTGGTGAAATATACGCTTACGTGATAACCTTCCAGCCTGTGTGTGCGTGTCTTGACTAAGAGGATGTATATGCGTGTGCTTGCGAATTGTGTGTGTGTGTTTGTGCGCACGTATTTACCTGAAACTTTTGAAACTATTCACTGAATTATACCTGACGCTATCAACTTATAAAACGAAATAAGTATAGCTTACTTTCGTGGTTCATTCGGTACCGGATGATTTGTTTTAAAAAAATGGCAGCTATTAATTATTGGTGTTATGATATTTGTCACGAAATGTTCAGTCGATTTGAACCATATATTGTATGTATGTTCAATATTCACAATGTCAAGATAGTTTTCGATAATTTTCATCCCCAATGGGTCTTCCAGTTTTGGACGTCGCAACTTGAAAAATAATGGTTATACATAATATTTATATAATTACTCAAACAGTTACTATCACATTTGCCATATACAGTAGAGTAAGTAATGATGCTTTAGGCCAGATTAAATTACGTTGTTTAGTTTATCATGCCCCTTCAAATTGCTTCTTTATAAATATTTATGACAAGTGTGCCACATGTGCCAAACCAACTATTTAAACGGAAATTGGTACACTGTTAATGCCTAAAGCTAACATTAATTATTTAGAACATATCCTTATGTAGACTATTTTGTAAACTAGTGTTGCCTGAAACAATAAACTACATAATATATCCGGATGCTCAACTGATTCCCACCAACTTCGACACATAAATACTTTCCGTGGTAGGTCACCTATCATGATAGAGCACACAATTAGAGAAATATAAAAATTTTTTAATTGTAGTTTTAGGAATATTTTGTGTTGGTATGCCGTAACTGTCCCCCCATTAGACACTATTTAAACGAAATTTGGTACGCTGGCAGTGTTTACTCCAAAAATAAAATATGTTATATAAAAGTTTTTCTGGTCAGGCCAGTTTTTAAATATTGTTGTAATTGGAAAGAAAAACATATCTTTTACAACGCCTCACCCTCATCAGTGCTAAAGTCCCCGATGTTAACAGACTTTCAAACTCTCTCCACTCTACTTAGTTATGTCCCGTAACTTGTCTTATCTCAAATTATTCTTTGTGCTGGTTTAACGTGACTTAATTTTTTTGCATCTGTAAAAATTTCTCTTGGCATAGGCCGACAAAACATTTTCCAAGCATAACCCTAAAGTGACATTATTATATCATCTAATTGATTGATTGTACAACATGTTCAATTCCTTGTGCCCACTTGAAAAATAGTAAATATTAATTTTTTTTATTTTATATCTAACCCTTACACTTTTAAGACAAGCGTTTACGTCAAAATCGTAAAGTGGTATCTCAATATTACTGTTTCCTGGAAAACTGATAATATTATTTCATATAGTTTTTAATGTGTCGCTGAAGCAATTACGTAAATTATATTTTGCACCTGCCATAATTTGTTAAAAAAAATTATATTCATTGCAATTTTATGAAGTTGTAAAATCAAAATCTTTACGCTTTACTTATTCACTTAATTGCACATAATTATTTCATAACACTGCGATGCATGAAAGAAGCACCGTTAACTTGTTTTGCAAAAATTAAATGCTGTAAAATATACTATTGTATTGTATTTGGTTTGAAATTGTGCATATGGCAGCGTAACCTCGTTACAATTGCTTATTAGGTACTTGTTACTACACAAAGGAATACTTGATTCTTTTAACTTAATTAGATACTAGCTAACTGTAACAGTACGTTAGCAAGTATGGCATTGGTTTTGGAGTAAGGAACAATTACTAAGCTTCTTTATTCATTATTTAAAGGGAAGAAAGGAAGCATGTTGTTTCAGCAAGAATAAAAATGTTGAGCACTTCTCACGCACCAAACGAGGTGGCATATTGGAAAATTCTTCAGGTTCGCATTCGTGGAATGGAGATTTGGGTTCGAATCCCGATACTGCCCTCCTGATTCCTGGTTTTATTGTTTCCTTGCTACGTGATAAATGTCTAAAGTTCTTGCAACAAAAAGTAAAAACTTTTGAGGCATTTATTTAACCATCTATGTTGTAGTAAAATTAATAATGTAAAAAAATTACCAATGTTAACAATTTACAAGTCTTATATAACTATAATGCAAATATATTGTTTGTAGTGTTAATGTTAATAAATCATGTAAGCAACGTTTCCGCAACCAAAAGTTGTATTACGCTAGAAATAACAGGAAGAACAAAATATTTTTTGTTACTGCGGCATTGCAGAAATGTCCATGCAACACAAGTTAACACCGTTTTGGCGTTGTAAAATAGCAGATAATATTGAACAGCGATATCCTCGAAAAGTTAAACCACTATATTTAAATTTTAAAGCACAGTATAAAAACTAAATGCGGCTTAGACTGGCTCTTAAGCCTTAAAAAACAGTTTGTGCCAATTGTGCGTATGTTTATAGAGCATAAAGTATGTCCACATAACGAGAAATAACTGAAGTTTCTCGTTATGTTGTTCTGAATAAACACTAATTGAAACTCAATCAT
This sequence comes from Clitarchus hookeri, assembly GCA_002778355.1. Classification (NCBI taxonomy): domain Eukaryota; kingdom Metazoa; phylum Arthropoda; class Insecta; order Phasmatodea; family Phasmatidae; genus Clitarchus; species Clitarchus hookeri. The sequence goes on from NQII01000599.1 coordinate 159,082, forward strand.
ACATCTTAAGATAGAGTAGTTGAAAGGACGTCAGTTTCCGTAAAGTGGAAAAAGTAAATACTTGAGGCGCGGGTATGGGTATAATCCATTCACGGTTTCTTCGGATGTGTTAAAACAAACCTTTTAAAAATCACCCTAAGACTAACATGTCAACCTGGTTTTTTTTTAAATAACTTGTATACCACAAATTTATAGCACTGGGCTTAACTTTAAAGTTTTATCATGTTGAATAAATTAAACTTTAACTTAGTAACTTCTATAACTTGTAATATTTATTTCGTATTCAATGCGAATTAAAAACAGTTAGAGCAGCGATGTGTTGACAACGGCTAGTAAGAAACCATCTTTCTCTAGCTGCCTTTGTATTTCGAAACAAAGAAGCGAAAACAAAGACTGTGATGCTCGGGACTCGGCGCCTGCAACAACTGTACCCAGTATGGTTTCATGTGAGACGTTTGCGTACGCCACGCAGTTGGCTTCGACATCTGCAATTGCAGACTCGCGCGATGTGTCGCCTTTCTAGGGCTCGCAGTGAATGTTTCTCGCACGCGGTTTACCTGCCGTGACAACAGACTGTCCTGGCCGGCCAGTTCGTTATGCGTCGTAAACACATCCCGTGTCCTTGTGAACTTATTGGACCACGCCTATGTCTTGTCTGTAGGAGCTGCTGTTTGGTATTTCATTCGGAATCTCCTTTGTACCATCACAACCGACTCACATTTATCTCCTTATAAGACGCAGTAAGCTTTTTGTTTACTCTTGAAAGCCATTTTTGCGTTAATACCACAGCCGCCCAGTAGCGTTTAAATTTACATTTGCGCGATCGCGCCGATCACGAATAAAAACTTAGTAGAGATTCTAAATGTACTGACATGCATATTTTTGCTGTATATTAAAAAGTCTTTTGACAATAAACCTACGAAATCCCCGGGGGGAATTGTGAATCACGGTGAATTTTCGTAAAAGATATAACCTAGGCAGCAGCAACAATTGGATGGGGGTATGAAAAGGTGGAAGGGGTAGCAGGAGCCCATTGACTATGTAAGGCAGCACAAATAATACAAAGACGATGTCACTTTCAATCTGTATAATTTCAGAATATTTTACAAGTTAGCAGCCCCTTACGGTTGAACATTTGCATTGAACATTTACAAAAATATGACAAGTAAAATTCTAAACGCCAAACTCTCACAGTGCAAAAAGTATAGGTAAAAATACTAATACAAATAGATTAAATTGATCTTTTAAAGTATTACGTAGCTCAAAGTACAATAAATATTTAACTGGCAAACAAGCCAAGTAATGTAAAACGTTTAAAAAATATCAAAAAGTAACTCTGTTGACTAGAAATACTTCAAACACACATACGAAAATATGAAATTGCTGCGAAATTGCTTATTCAAAAGTATTATGTTACTCCAAAATATACAATAAATATTTAATTGAAAAAACGAGCAGAGTGATATTAAAACGTTACCAGAATACAAATAGTTACTTTGATGACTAGATAAATTCAACATTTTTAGTGGAGAAATTTGACTAAACAAGGTCAGCGCTTCAGGCAAAGTAAAGCCTCCTTTACGTAAAAATACAAGTTAAAATATGAGATAAATTAGTACGTAAAAATAGTGAACAGATGGAGGCAGTCCGTAGACCCTAACCATAGCTTCATTGAATAAACAATTGACGACGACATTAGAACACTTAAACAGACGACGCCCTAAGCGTAAGTCGTGGCAGCACAGTCGCGACAATTAAACTATAAGTAAATGATTTGGCAGCAGACAAATACTATACACAACACGTTAAGCAACTGGAACAATACAGAGAAGCGAGAAATTAGTTAGGCAGAAACTACAATTTAGGCAGGCATCCAAAACCAGAATTAAGAAAAAATCTAACTCACTGTAAAACCCAATACAAACACTATACTACGCCACGCAATAATTAAAAACACTAAACTGACCCACAAAAGAAATCTGCGACCACGACTCACCGTTTTACAAGCTCCAGCATAATCAGCTGCTCACGCAACTACATTATTTAAACGGCGTCTCACAGCACCCTCATCCAAGGACGGGTAAACTGACAATTTCAGCGCATATAACGATTTATATTATCTGTAGCAGATGCGAACCCGACGATCTTCTTCACAGGCGTAGAATGAGGCGTGGAATGCACGCTGCACAAGCAGTGTAACAACTTATATAATCTAGCACCTGAATTTAAAAAAGCTTTCGTACAAGGAGGGGTAATGAAGGGAGGGAAATGAGGGGAGAAAACAGGAGTGAGGCTGGTCGGCCTTGGAGCAGGCCGCCTTACAGAGGAGCGAATCCAGAAACAAAGCGCGCGGCGGCGCCACCGTCGCAACTTCCTGGTTGGTAGTCGGAAGGTTTAAAAAATGTTCGGCAACACACATAAATTTCCTCTAAAAATAAAAATATATGACAGTGAGTAAATAAATTTTAAATAGTTTTTAGGTAATATGTGAGGGAATAGGAGAGCGTCTTATTCGTATTTTGTATTTATAAGCTTTATTATTTGCAACCATAGAAATGTGCATCTTTATTGGCTTATTTTTTTCTGTAACCCAAGAGAATAGTGATAAAACTAATAATCTAACATTATAATAAAGATTTCACAGCCCAGGAATTATTTCCTGATAATAGTACGTGTCGTTTGGGAAGGCCACTATTCAAGACTTCGAACATGCGTTAATTGTTTTCTTTGGCAAAGAGACTGTGAATATATATATATATATATATATATATATATATATATATATGCAACATTTTATGTATTTTAAAATATAATGTGGTGTACTATCTTCTATTATAAAGTGGTAATAATGACCGTAAGGACATATTGAACTGACTTGAAGTAATGCTGTGTGAATACTGTATTCTGTGGTCAACAGAGTTCATCATGTTATGAAAAACGAAAATCTTAGTTGGATGTACAGTCGTCAAATTTTGAGCAAGGCAATTGGAATCAACTTGAATAAAATAAAAACTCATGAAGTTAAATGACAAATGTATTGTGCAGTAGAAAGTAAAATGAAATGTCGGAGACAATGCCTATTTTTGGTAATAGGAACGCACGACTATAGGAGTGATCAGCATCTGACTTGGCCCCCTGCAGTATAGGACGATGCCTCTTCCGTGGATATAGCCAGCGTTTTTAAGACGCTGAGTGAAAGCGAAAAATTAGTCACGCCCCATCCTTGACAGAAGGGCTGTTTCCGGTTCATCTCATGCAATGGGGGATCAAGCTTGGCCAGTAAAAGGGAGCCGTTTCTTTCACAATACAACTACAATTGTCCGGCACGAGCCCGCCCTCGACATATTTTGAAGAAAAAAAATTCTGTGTGAGTAGTAGGCGAACAAACACTTCTGAGAGTTGGTACTCGTTAGTTGGATCCGGCGCATTCACAAGTCAAAGCCCCTTAACCAGCTTCGTGTCCTAGAAAAAAAACGTAATAATCGTGATGCCACTAAAAATAATATAGTGTTTCAGGAAACACAAATCTTACAAAAAATTTTAAAAAATCCAAATCAAAAAACATACTTTTGAATTCAGAATTATGAGAAATCACGAAATCGAAATATAATTTCCTTAAAAAAATTTCAGAAGTCTTTTTAAACTCAAGAAAATTAATGAAAAATTGCTTAAAATCGAAGAAACTCCTTATTGTATTAAAAACTCTAAAATCTTTGAAAATAGCAACAAATCTTCGAAAATCATTACAAATTATCAAAAAAACATTACAAATATTCGAAAATTACTCAAAACATTAGAAATTCACTGAAAATTAGTAGAAATTTTTTTTACTAATTGCAAGGAAATTAAAAAAAATTCAATTTTTTTATAATTAGAAATTTTTGGAAATTACAAAAAAATTACGGAAAATCACTTAATATCTTTATAAATAACAAAAATAATTAAAATCCATTGTAACATGAATAAAAAAATCACCAAATATCACACAAAATCAAAAATCGGTGTATAAATTTTAACCTAGTTGTTGCCCCCTCGGGTGAGTGAAATTGAAGAGATAAGATAGATTATCTGAATATCTAAGTCGCAGAAGAGCGTGTGTTAATTCATAATTTTCCCTTAAACTCAGTCACAATTGAATGTTGTGGCAAGCTAGTTGAAAAAATAGATTGCACGAATATCGATAACCGAGACTTTATTACACCACAAAACAGCAGTGTGTTGAATTGCGTGTTATTTAACAGCAACTGAAATAATCGAGTGGTACGTCTGGGTAGCCTACCTTATAACATGTGTTTGCTATTGTCGTTTTTAGAGCTGTGAATTTAATGCTATTAGTTATTTATTCTCAGCAATGATTTATAATTTTTTAGAATGTCTCGTCTTTAATTTTTAAATTGGTGATAAACTGCGCTGCCTCGCTGGTAATCAGTGGCGTACCAACTAAGATGGTTTAAAGTGGNGGGGGGGGGGGGGTTCAGGGTATGCACTGTCCCTTTCTCAATTTAGCTACGTGAGCGGAAATGAGAGTAAATGGGCAGGCACACAAACTGTTTTTGTTCACCGAGATACGTCGATATATTGCATACAATCTCTAATGATTTGCTTTAGGTACTTCTGATGCTTTAATACATCTTCGCTTCTGGGTCATAGACATTTGTCTTTATTTTGCGCAGCTTCTGATTTAGGTTTTGATAGCTTCAAACTGAAATTTCTAATCGTAACAAAACTGTTTCGTGAGGGGCGTTTAAAAGCCGCCCCCCCCCTCCCGCTATCCTCCTACCATAGTGATGACACTTAAAGGCTTTTCTATGTTTGAAAACGTTGTTTGGCCACTGGTGGTAATGATCACTGCTGATAAATCAGGGCTCGAGCATCGTGAGATGTTCAGGGTCCTTCGTCTTCAGTTACTCGCTGTCTAGAAATGGGTTCTCCGCTCACCGCAGTCGATACGTTGCACCACAGGGAACCCCCATCGAAGACATTCGCCCCCCGAGGGCTTGCCGGCTCGCAAAAGTTTTGGCATCTATATTCCAGCTATGCCGCCCGCCACCTGGGGGCAACCATCCTGCCAGACATTCTCCATGGCCCCTGCCATGATAATCCGCCAGGTTACTTCATGCATTATGGCGGCGCGGCTATCGATTTTCTATACGCACCTCGCAGAGACGCGAAGCTGCCCACCGCTTGCCTGCCAGCGAGGAAAAAAAATTTTCTTCCCTCCACCCTTCCCATTTTTTCAATATCAAACCCCTTCCCATCTTCCCCCTTTAGAGAAGTTGGCGGGCGGCGAAGGAATGAACCCTTAAGGTCGATATGAAATCGGAGAGTTAGGAGGCAATGCGATACTCCAGCGTTTTACGCTATAAACCGTCGTTTGGAGGCATATTATTTTTAAATTGAAAGGTTATAAAAATGCGTTTCCCTCTCCAAAAATTAAACCTTGGCAGGCCACCTATCTACAGTAGCGTATCTCTTTTGCGGTATTTTACCGCCTGTCTATTCTGCACTTTCTTAGTGTCTTCGTCCCATCACATAGTTACATGGAAGTATTCTCAGCCTTATTATTTCGTAAAATTAATATTTGTATGATTTTATTATGTGTATGTAGTACTTTTATACTTAGTACGGTCAGTAAGATCGTGGACGCCGTTGTACGTGCCTGCCTACATTCGGCGCGACACCCAGTCCATGACTGTGTTAGCATATCAAACTCTGCTAATTAATTTGTTTGTAATGATACTTACAAAATTTTTTATATAGAGCAACTGTCTATAAAGAGTCCGTGCTATCCTTGTAAGTTTTACATGTTTTCTTCAGTGGTCTTTTTTCTTGAATGTAAATTTTTTTTTGTTGTGTTCTATTCTACTTCCAACAGTTTTTAAATTTCGAAAGATAGTTTTCAAACATTTGTGCATATTACGGAATGTATGAGACAATATCTACCTGGTGCATGTAAAATCCTGTAGAACCTATTAAGTGAATATGGATTGAAGCAGATAAAAACATTGATTCTGCAATAAATTACTTTGCCTCTTTTTCTTTTTCAGAGTGACAGATTTCCACGTTAATTTGGTTGAAGTATTTTGATTGTTCAGAAACAACACCGTTGAAGCTATTAGCAACTGGAAGGGGAATAAGAGAAATACAAGTCTACTAAATAGTTATTCTTCAGCAGGAAACCGACGAACGGAAGTTACGTAACGATGTGAAAATTCGGTCTTTCGCTACGTGCCCATGCCAGATAGCCCACCATTACGTCACCGCAAATTCGATTGGTGGACGCCGTTATAGGTGAAAATGCAAAATAGGATAACGCTCGGGCACCGTTTTTACATGAGTGGAGGCTATTCAGACAGAGGGCTGCACCTGTATCGAGTAGAGTTGAATTCCGTTACCTCTATAATGCGATTCTGTATAAATATATTAGTTCTGTTATTTCGGTACAGGTGCATATGCGTACTTCCTACGTGAATTTACTTGATACTAATCTACTGTACCAAGTATGGAGTACATTTTCTGATGTCACATTGCTGGAAACGTATCGAATGATACACCTCCAAAGGTGTAATTAATCAGTTGTTCATGGATGTAGAAGGCATATACATTTTGTTTGCTTCTCAGTATTGTTAATCTAGGTATGTTACTGGTGTTAAGATTAAAAACGTGAAGTTGAATAATTTCAAGTTATTTCATACGCTTTTCTTCGGTCTCCATTTTGTTTTCAAGCATCATGGGGAAACAAGCGCACGGTTATTGTCTCATTCACCAGTGCAGTGAGTCATGAATTTGCTAACGAAACACCAAAACTGCATTAATGCAGGGAACAGAATACGATTTAACGCATTTGCGCGCCAGGTTCATTCGCGGCCCATTCCCCTCTGCACTAAGAGGATCTCCTTACACAGGATGTTCGGCGACCGCAAACGCTGAGGAATCACGCTCGCGTAGTGAGAGGGTTGAACCTAGGACGGGCCGTGACTGATTACCGCCATAAATAAACAACGAGCATTGAGTGTCTACCAGAGAAATACCCACCGCACAATAATAATGGTGTTATTTTATGATTTATGATTCTTCATCTTACCTTACCGGGGCTATAGGAGCGTAGCAAGTTATTGATAAGAGTTATGTAATGAATACTATATTAAAGGGGTTTATTTAAAATTAAGGTCATACAATATTATTTAAATATAAACATAATTGATATGGGCGAGGCGAGCTATGCAATTATAATGAAATATTAAGTAATATTAAATTATAAATATTTGACAGGCCACATTTTCAGTAAAGTCTAATTGGATAGTCCTCACCCTGTTCATCAATCCGGAGGCTGATTAAGATGGCGGAATTCGACGCCCGAACATATCCATATTCTGTGGTCTTCTCGTTCCAATGGCCCGATGACAATAAGACACCACCCACGGGCTACACTGCCCTATATAGGCTGCGTTGTCCCCGTTTACTGGCCGGTGGAGGAGGTTCTGTGGTTTGAGATTTCATAACTAATTTCAGCAATCACGGCCCGTGTCCTGGATAAATATATAAAGGTATGGTCAAGCAGGCCGCTCAGCTAAGGCTTGCTGAAAGCTCATAACAATGGGATTCTCATTTTATGTATCCCTTCAGTGAGAAACCTTACGACGTAAAATGCTAACATTTTAATACATCAACGAACTTACAATATACTGCACATTCGGCTAAAATCCTCCCATTTGGATTAAGAGGCGAAGGGGCTGCCTGCCTATAAATATCTCCCACTCTGTTTTATGTAGATGAGATTCTCCCCTTTCTGGGGAAGTTTAAATTACATATAATTTACGAGCGTCCATCTAAACCAACAACTTTCTTCCAACCCACCACAGTAAAAAAGTTTAAGAAATATTTGAACACGATGCGTGAATTGGCTTCTAAACAGCTAATATTATAATCTAACGAAATGGTTGGTTCTTTGTCTACTAAAAAAAATGTGTTCTTATACCACTTATATGTTGTTATTCAGAAGCTACAGAATAAATATTCTATTATTTACGAATCATCGCTGGCTGATACACGATTTTTCGTAAGGAAATGTTGGTTAAATTCGGAATTACTGTTGACTTTGATAAAAAAAATACTATGTACGCGAAGTCTTTCTGCGCAACAAATATCCTAGGCGTGATAAGTTTACCTTTTAAATATAATGTTAGATGACATGTGACTTCTCGGAATAAACTAGCGTATTTTTAATTCGCTTGTAACGAAGATCTTCTATGAAGGCCGTAATAGAATTACCAGACATTCCACGATGAAGAAGTGGGGTTTTTACCAGTATTTATGATATGATTCTCATAAGGGTCATCTCTGCTAAGTTCCCTCTGTTTAGTAATTACTGTAATGTGAACCCCAGAACGATTGCATATATGCCACTAATATGTGTCTTGCTGAGATCAGTGAGCAGACATTTTTGCTTGAAGTTGTAATTTAAATGAATGGGTAAACATTTTGTTGATGTTTTTGTATTGGCTTTTTCTCAGAATTGACTCACATAATCTGTGTCGCATAATTTGCGTATACATGCACTTTTGAAGGCTAATAATATCGTGAAATTTTCAGGTCTAAAATATCGTAACGTCAGAATAAAGCGTTGTAAAATCCTGGGTGGGTGGAACAAACAGGTGTTGCTGGCGATATAGTTCAACATTAGACGGGACAAGGTGTATTCACACATTGGCATAAAGAAAATTACTTACCCTAAGTTTCATATACAAACAATTTGCTTTTGGTGGGATTAATTAGCGAATGGAATTCGTCAAATTCAGGTAAGCATTGGTGACACATTACTTTCTGCTTTGTCGTTATTTACTTTACCTGGCAAAATTATATTACATATTGGCAAATGGTCGATCACCTCTTATATATCGCGCCATTACAGAAATGCAAAACAATAAGTTTTGAGGATCACAGGTGTTCTCTGCTCTAATATTTTAGAGCAGAAACTTACGCAGATATCTAGGAAACATACGAGGGTTCTTATCTGCGAAGTACTGTGCAATTTTTCCATCAGCTCCCATCTCACATCCTGAGATTACTCTGTTAATGGCATCTCATTATGTAGTAGCATGGAGAACTTAAGGATGGGTTGTTGGTGGGCTTAACTGTAGAAGTACTCCGAACGCGTTTCTGATTCGTAAGCAAACATTTTTTTGTTCGCGTTAGAAATGAAATATAACGGTGCCATATTTTCTAATACCTACGGAAATAAAATCTATTAGTAAATTGTTTAAATTTTCCATGGCTAAAAATTACCGCATAATGCCAGAAGAACCTTGAGATATATGAAATGGAAGAAGATCTCTACCCTGTCATAATAAAACGCTGTCCATATTCTATTTTCAAATGTGCTTTCGCAAACTTTGTTGCAACTTATTTGTTTCCCCGTAGGCGCGCGGCTATGAAGTGCAATTTACTGATTTCTTGTCGCGCAACTTCCACACGTTCACATGAAGCACTGTAGACGCAAGTCTTGTTGGCGACAATTCCCGTAAATAACGTGGTTTACTTCCAGCTGTTTCAGATGTTGTAGCCAATTCTCATTTGTTTGTTCTCGCCTATTTTTACACAGATCTAACACACTCGTCTGCACAAAACAACAAATGAGATGAGATTGTTTTTCTCAGATGGCCTAGCAGCGGCAAATAGAACATTTCATCCGCAAAGGTGACTTAGAATCTACAATTAAATTATAATATAACCAACTTTTAGAGGCGAAGCCCAGATTGAAAACCTGCAGTTTGTCGCATCTGATCACTGTTGGTTTAAACGTTGATAGTTCATTTAGAGAATGGCCAATGCGCACAGGAATGACGGGAATATAATCCGAATCCAGCCATCCATTTCAATGCCGTCAGAGATTCGCGTTCTTCTTTATAATTTCGCATTAAAGAGATTTACTTTATATTTTTAAAATATGTAATATTAACGAAAGAAAGCCAATTTTAAGTCAAATTTCACTACCAAAGTTAATTTCTACAGTATTTCGGTGAAGTTTTGTTATCTACTGCCTGGTGTATAACACTAGAGTAAACATAGATTGGATTTTGGTAGCTATATGGAAAGGAAAATAAATGTTCCCCGTGTGAATTGCTGGTTGAAACAAATTACGTCACGTGGGTTTGTCGTTAACGCTGCGACCACGAATTCTTGCTTGAACTTGCGCTTGGGTGTGTTTCATTTTCATTCATTGGATCATATGCTCACTCAGAGACGAATAAGAACGTGTAGTTGCATATACTTGGCGAATAATTCGGCAATTGTTTGGCAGTTGCGAAAATTACTTAATTGCCTAGTAAAAAGTTATATTAATGCAACTAACGCCGGTCCACAACGGAAACACATGAAAAATCTTAGGGATGGTAAAAGATCATTTATAGGCGCATGCTCATGATATATATATATTTTTAGTAGAAAGAGACTATTGCACGACTAGTGTTCGTCATAGGGTTTTCCACTAACTTCTTATTTCCAACGTGAATTTACGGTGTCTCTAATGAACAAACAAAGTGTTGTCCTCCATAATAAGTGGGAATTTCTGTTTTTCCCTCCCACTCAATCTTCTCGAATGGTAGTTGTCAGGTAGCTCTTTTCATGAAACAAACAATATTGAGTAACTTTTTATACTGGCTGTAAGATCCTACAAAGTATATAGATGTAGTGCTACGGTTCAAATGACTTAGCTGTCTGAAATCAAGTCGAGGTGTATAATAGATGCAACTATCATTATCGCAGCATAGTCGTCAACGCACGAAAGCAGAAAAAAAAAAGTATTTTCAATGAGTCTTATATTCAAACAGCTGTCACCAAATTTGGTTACATAGAAATACTAAAAAAGTTAGCATAACTGATGTAGCCTTGTTAAGGTGTGTCTACCGCGGCGTTTCGATTTTGCTTCTTGTCACCTTTATTCATGGCCTCTCGTAAGCGCTTGCTAACGTCTCAAGTCCAGCGTGTCACGGAATGACGTAAATTGTATAGCACTCGTCGAGCGGTCGCAGTCGCTGAGGTTCTGGCATTCCGAGTTTTAAGCTGGCGCATGAACTGCGTTGCAGAGTGTTTGAAATACACGGTTGAGCCCGAAACTGTCCAACGTGCGTCCAGTGTGCTGATCTACGAAAATATGAGGTCTGTTGTGTGCTTTCGAGACGTCATGCACATTAGCACAACCATTTAAGAACACTCCAACACAGCCGGAAACAGATTTTTCAAAGCGACGTATCTCAAAATATACGCGTCGGAAACATCCCAAAAAATACTCAAGGGCCCCGCATTGAACCTTGCCACAGACTTACCACCAATAAAACGATAGGATCGTCGCTTTGAGTCTCATAGGTACACGCATCGCAATGAGAGCACTGCACGGACACGAGTTTAGAAACGTGCGCGTAGCAGCGATGGCTCACTTGATGAGCGTGGCAGTGTCGCCCTTATGGCTACCACGCGGAGAACAGCTCGAGGTAGGCGCGACTACGAGATTCTGCGGCGCGTATTATTGCTATTGGAGAAGCTCCGGTGTCCGAACAGCCCTTAATTCCCACCCCTTTCCAAGGGCTGCTACCCATTACAACTCTCTTCCCCGGGCCCACTGCCTGCTCACCGGATTGTTATGGCTATTGCCCGGGGACACGCCATCCTACAGTATTTCTTATATTCTTTATGCGTCCGCCTATTTTCGGTGAACAAAAGAAGTGGAAGAGTTGAGAGAGGGCGAGTGGAAAATGAACGTTCCATCTCTAACGCCCCTACCCTCCTCGCCAAGTCCCTTTGCCTCCTGCTTATCGCGAGGAGAAAGGGAAAAATTCCGCGCTGCAATCTGAAAGTAATTTGTAACGGGGCTACTGTAAAATGTGTGATGGGCCTTACGCTGGTGGCGGCGTTGTATATTGTTGTGCGTATGCGATTTATCTCGCCTCTTCCTGGCATGCGCCACGCACCGCGAATCCTCAAAAAGTCTCTTGAAGCAGGCGTCCGCGTTATATACTCTCTCTGAGAATTATTGCGTTGGGATTCAACACGCCACCTCTTCAGAATGGGATAGAAGTGCACTTGTGCAGATGCAGTAAACAAAAGACTAAATTATAGAAATATTTGCTTTGTAACACACGACAATTTTATTATAACTGCAGTAGTTAAATAAAACTGTTTCACCGTGTGTTACTAAACCACAATTTTGATACAGATCCTTAATTTAAAACCGTCAAATAAACAAAACATTTTATGAAAGTTTCGATACACTTTGGTAATTATAAATGTTACAGTATTTTTTTTAACGTAAACAAACTTAAATATTTAATATTTTCAATTTATTGTTTCTAAATATTAAAATTTTACATTTAATCATTTCATGGGATTACTATATACTTACAGGTACTTGTCAAATAACCAAAAATAAGCAGTTACAAATTTTGAAATTATTGTGACATTAATCAGAATTCATACTCGTAGATATTTTTATTAGTGAGTTAACTGAATTTGCTAAAAATCATTAATTCATATTCTTTCATGAAGAATATATATTTTTTTATTTAAACCTGGAAATAATTTGTAATGTATTCACATAGTTCTTCAGGAGAATAGCTGAATTCCGGAAAATAATTAATATTTTATGCAAAAAAAACAAACAAACAAAAAACAGCTCAATTCTCCTGAGGAACGGATTGTATGTAACGATTATAAATATATTTATAACTTAGGTTTGCTGAATATCTATTTCAGATAACGCTCATCGACAAAATACATGGTGAACATTCGTAAGTTGTTTTGAATTACAGAATGGTTTTTATTTAGTACCTATTTTATTCATTATTCCAATTTTTTTACATAGTTTCAAACTATAAACGCTTTTACATACAGTTTATAAAATCATTTTTCTATATTTTATATTAATTTAAAATCATACTTTTTTTACCTAGTTTTATATTTGCATATTTTAATCTCTTGCTATGCCCTTTTTATTCTACTTTTACTTATTCTTATTTTAATCTAGTCAGTTTTTACATTTCTTTTAACTTGTTGTTTTAAATTATACGACTGCACATAATGGAAAAAATATATATTTATTTTTGCACATAGACACACGTCACATGTATACTAACATTAATTTTGCTGTGAATTATTATTTCAAAAATTTATCGTAAACTTTATTAACTAATTATAGGAACCATACATTCATGCATACATATTGTTTATATGCAACTTGATACGTCCATCTGAAATTACGCTCCCCATAGTTCATAGTTTAAAATCTTTCCTTAACAGGAACAACATATTTTGTGGCATAAGTTACTATTTGTGTCAACCTGAGATCAAATGCAAATATGATGTTTCAGCTTGACGTAAAATTTAGCCAATTGTAATATTATTGTCAGCTCAATAAAAGGTAAGATTTATAATTGTATATATAATTTTTTACTGTCTACGAAATAGTTTAGATATATACCACAATTGTATTTTAAGCCAAAATTATTTATTATATAATGTTTACCAATGCGGTACGATACGTATGGTCGAGAATTAACTGATGCAAAATACTTTCAATAACGAATGATATACGTATAGGGCCTAATAATTTCTGGTCATCTTGAACAGCAATATGTGGTATATCTTTATGATAAAATTTTTTATACATTAGTGCTGAAAGATAACGCCACAATATGAGTAAGAAAACATCTCTAAATTGTTAAGTCAGGTACTTGCATCTGCATTGTCAGTAAGAGAGAAATAATTTTTTTAATAGTAATTTTTATAATGTACGCTCAACCACATATGGACAATTTTTTGGAATAGGGAAAATAATCACAATAAAATTATTTTTTTTTACTGTGGCGATAATGTATACAAATACTACAGGTAAATAACTTCGTTAATGCACCATGAAAAATATAAGCACGTGGCTGTGTTTTGCAATTTTTCAAAATTACTGTCAAGTTCACAATACCTTTGCCGAAAATTCGACCTCGGTCTTTTAGCATTGTTCCGTATAAGATTTGGTGGAAGAGATTCTAGGTCAAGAGAGCACAGAAGCACCTGGTCGTCTCCGCCGATCAAGCTTAGCACACATTTGTTGTCCGTTGCAGCAACATGCCTTGTAGTCGTAAGTGCTGAATCTGAGGTACCATTTCAAAATTGAACAAATCCAAATGCCTCTTCTCATTGGTTAAATTTTCGTGTTAAGTAGAAGACTTATTATTTTTACTGTGTTCCACCTCACCAAATTTTAACCAGTGGGCAGACATCTGTTCATTCCTTAGTAATGTGTGAATGTTTGTTACTGTAGTTCTGGGCAGTGTACATTTTTACTTAATCAACGTGATAGTACGTTCACTCGATGAAAAGAATCCTTTAGTCTGGTAGATACTTACGTCAACCTTTTACTTAATCGTTTTTGTACAGTATCACGTCGAACTTCTCATTTGTCTGTGAATTTTTAGGACATTGTATGAATGAATTTTATTCATTCCACATCACAACTATCTGGCGCTTTCATTTTTATTATTTACTTAAAATCTTAGATGAAAGGGACTTTCAGGTTAACAAGAAAATTTGAATATAAATGATTCTCAAGTAGTTTATAAAATTAATTTTAGTTAGGTCATTTAACGTGTACAAGGGCAATTTACAGAACTGTCGTTACATGCCATATTTTTTGAACCAAATAAGCAAACTTAATCCTATTTGTCTGTAAATAAATAAAATCAGCGTTTTTATACATTCATCGTGTGTATTTAAATTATATTTTTAAGAAAGATTTTGATTCATAACTTTAATGTAGCTACATGAATACACTGTTCGTCTATCGCCAGAAGCGCTGCTAGAAGAACTAACATCACCTAAAATAAACTATATATTTACCTCAAACAACGCATTCTTTTCTTATACAAGAAAACTATAACGAAAGGACCAGCGCAAAATTTTGTAAAACTTAGTTTCAGTGAACAATTTTCATTCGTCTCGATAAATATATGAGCCAGGCTTAAGTAAATTAACCAACCACTAATGTACAATACTTCACAGAAAGCACACTAATCTGATGAGAATATAAATACTATTTTATCTGAACGTAGAGACCTCATTCTTAATGAAAATATTCGTAAATATTTATTATTTAGAAGTTTTGAAATTCCAAAATCGCATATTTAGGTCTCCCAACAGGGGTGCATTCTAGGTAAATGAAGCCTTCACAATTTATAATCAGTCGGGGAATAAAATCATAATTTTATATTCTGGCTAGAGTTTACAGCAGCTACGTTTAGAGAATAAGCTTTCAAGAAAACTGAACAGGTTTTCAACGAGAATGATTTCACGTTTAGATAATTAACATGATATTTTTATGAACCTCTAAACTTGGCGCTGCTATTTGGTAACAAACTATGAGAAACAGTATTGGTCTATATATTTCAGTAATTTTGTCAAAAGCACCCAGCTTATTTTCTGCTAAGGGGGCACCTCTTTTGGTATTAATACAATGTCACACAACAAATTAGACTTATATTGTTAAGGCGATTAGACAGGAAAAAATCTCCCAGACACAGTAGTAAATGATTACCTCTCGCGTACCACAAACGCAAAATTGGCACTTCCTTTTCACTCAGTAGCTGTAAGACTGCTTATGTAATAATATAACATATGTATGATATAATTTAAAATTTTCTACTCGTAATTACGACTAAATTAGGACTGTAAATCACGATGCTTCATTTGGTAGGTAGACGCTATGACCAGTACTGTCAACACGCGGCCGACACTTTCTAATGATGCACGCCATTGCACTCAGGAAATCCTACAATTACTAAAGAAAACGTTTGTTAGCGCATTAAACTGTTCTTTAATCTTAACCGTCATCCTTCACCTGTAACTTTATCATATGCTAAGAACAGCGATGTAACACAACTGAATCGACCATCTCTTCATGTGAAACCTCCGTCTCTTGGCTGGAATGAAGTCTCTGATTTTACGAGCAAAATATTTACAAAACGATGAAGAAGCCGGAAACGACCGTTTATTTGCTAATATTTAATGTACAAACCGAATCAGGATATTAAAGAATGCTAGCATTTTTCCTTTTGCATATTAACGTAACGTAGTGTGGCTCCAATCAGTTTAGTTTTAGAATATTAAAACACAAGGCACTAAGAAAACACATTTTACTGTGCAGTATGAAAATTTCTTTATATAAAATAACAATGTAAGATTCAAATAATATGATTTGAAAACTTTTTAGTGTTCTTTTACATGACATTTCACGTTGAGGATTTTGTTCTTTGGAAACTGTAGGCATCACTTAAATTTTTCTATGAAACAATATATAACGGAACTTTTTACGATACTATTATTGCAAGTTTTATGTCCTGATATGGACCTCAGGTAATCTCTAGGAATAACGTGGTGTTATAGTAGCTTGTAGACAAATACTTAAAAAGAATTTGAATGACAAATTAAAAAAAAATTGTATGCAGCGTAATAAGTACTTTTTACTTAGGGAATTAAAGTGCAATTCCTGTGAAAAGGTTAAACTACAATGAAACGAGGATGCCGTTAATGACACAGGCTGTCCAACCTACATGACAACCGGCCTACCGCTCCTAACAACAAAAAATGCTCAAGGTCGG
This sequence comes from Clitarchus hookeri, assembly GCA_002778355.1. Taxonomy (NCBI): domain Eukaryota; kingdom Metazoa; phylum Arthropoda; class Insecta; order Phasmatodea; family Phasmatidae; genus Clitarchus; species Clitarchus hookeri. The sequence goes on from NQII01000599.1 coordinate 175,722, forward strand.
CAGCTGGAGGTTGGAGAGGAAGCAAAATTAACTTGGACAGTGAAAAAAAAACCTTGAGTAAAGCCTCACTTACCGAGTGTATCCGAGACATTACACTCCTAATAACTACCCTTAAATATGTACTAAGATGTTAGTTAGGGTTTCAGTGGAGGAAAACACGGTACTTTTTGTCATATAGATACCTGTTTAGTATGTGTTTGCCTTCATATTCATAAACTAAATTATTTAATTTTAAATTTAAGGACGTTAACCGTACTTCGATGCTCATACCCATGCTGATCAAAGACGACTTCATGATAATAGTTCATATTGAAGAAGTTTTGCCCTTAACGATATGGCCAGTATGGTAATCAGTGGTGTCTCTCTCTCGTAGTGATGGTTCGAGACCCACCCTCAGAACGACTCGGGACCTGGACAAAATCTCTGTAGCCAAAGTGTATGTATCCCGTTGTATTCTAAATGCATCTTTGCAGCGATGCCTGTGCGTGACTGTTCGACTTAAAACCCGACCAAAGAGAATACCTTCACAGCAGACTCGCTCTCGCAGACGTGAGTCCGAACAACGCAACATCTCCAAGCAGCCTTGAACCGAGCAGCTAGAACGACTGGAAGACTTTTGAAATTATTTACTTCAGCGAATCGGCGTACGGCGTTTCGATTCGAGAAATAAGACTACAGAACTGACGTATTTTTCTTTCACTTCATTCCCTTAGTTTGCCGGTGCTTGGTAGGTCAGTTTGTCGTTCTTGTCGCTCTGGCTTTCCAAGATGTAAGTGTTGAGTCGTAAATGAAGATATGTTTGCTGAACTGGATAAGCGTCAACATTTTATTTATCTGAATCCATTAACCAGCTCTTCCATAGCCTACTGTTTTTGGAATAGGAAGGTTCTGGAACGACAGTTATGAGGAATAGGATTGCAAAACCAACTGGGAGGAGCTACTCCCATTACGTATGACCGGAATCGAACTTACAATCTTCCTTGTTGTCAGTCAGTAATGCTATCTCAAGACCACACTACTACAAAATATGCTTTCAGTTCTCCAACGCCCAACCCAGAGAGGGTCGACGCAGTGACAGGCGATACACTTCCGGCACTGACATGGACAGTCAGTAGGGGTTGGATAGCGCCTCGGCCGGACCAAGAATGCTTTTGAATATGTGTTCTCAAGGGGTGTGGGACGGGAGCGGACGGCGTGCTGCAGTACCAAATAGGGGCTTGGAACTGGTCACCTGCGGCATTATATAAACGCTCTACGCGCTGATTTAGCGTATTTCAATCTCTTGACTTTCGGGTGCCTTCGGCATCATGTTGATATACTCCGAAAGGAGGTTGGACAGAGGTGTTCAAGAGTAACCCCAAGAAAAGTGCCCCGGAACAGCCTTGTGCTGACTGCCAAAACCATGTTCTCCGACGTCACATTAGTAGGCTATGGTGTCATGAAAAATAAGGAGCACGGTGGTATGATCACAGTAAAAGGTACACTGCTGGTGTTTCCGACTATGACTGAATGGTGTCTCGGGATGTATTTTAGACACGGGGCTCTGTCGGTGCGATGGCCCGTGGTAGGCAGATAGAACTTGGTGGGGGCAGTCAAATGACAATTTGCAGTGACGGTGTATCGGTGGGTTTGGTCCCTGAACGAAGGATAACACATGTCTATTGGCGAAAAGATGTTCGAGAACGGAGGATAATAACTCCGGAATGGCAGAGGCGGGGAGGGTAAATGGGGACTTATATTTAATTTTAATACTTCTTTGAAGTTTTTTCTCTGGGCAGCGCAAAAATCACGTCAGAGATTTACATAGTTTGTTAATGAGTGTAAGTAAGAAATTAAAAACACGGTAAAGGTGTTACAAAAAAATTTACTACTCTTTGACACTGCCGAAATTAAAACTTTTTAAAATTAACTCAGGTGAAGGAATTGGACAGTCAACTGTTTTCGTGTATCTGAACGAATATTTTAACACATTTCTTTCACCTTTACAATTTTTTATTACTCTTTCTATATAAACAGACCATCACTTCGGCAAGGCATTTGAACGAAAAACGAAATACGGCCAAGCCTTGGCGTTGTATACAGCTACCAAAATTTATTTGATGACCTTGTAGTGAGCTACATAAGAAAAACGCGTTTCATACAGTGAACATTCAGGGTTTGGTAATGAAGGCGCGGTTTTTAGCATACACGAATGAATGCGTATCCGCGCGAATTTGCTTGCCGTCTCGTCGAGTTGCGGGGAAAGAAAAAATTACTTTGGCAAACTGAGGACCGTTTTCAGGATTGCATCATATAAGGTTCGTGTCCATAAATGGGCCGACGTCTTTCTTTCTTTGACGCGATACGTGCCATTCAGGAAGATTCTTTCTTCCAAGTTTTCCTTTTAGAATGTTCTTTCTGATCCTCTTCTGATTTTTTATCCCTTCGTACTATTTTGCCATGAAAACTGCCTTTCTCCTTCGTCCGCAAGACGCAGCTCGCAATCAGTCGCACAAGTGGTGGCCGCAGCTAACAGCTTGCGCGGGGGCATTGCATTAGTCTAGGTGCGGTGCCAGGATTGTGAGAGGGGGGAGAGAAAGGCGGCAGATCTGGAGGAAGTAAAGGTCAAGCGAAGGCTGGCAAGGGGCGGCTGTAATCAGGCGACTAATGAGGCGCGAACAACCCCCCTCCCCCCGTACCAACCCGTCTTTTTCAAGGCCCTTTAACCTGCATGGCATGACACTTCCTCGAAAAGCTGCACAAACTGTTTTTTTTCTCCCTCTTTTAAATCAGCAACACGCAGATGCTTCGACTCCAGCAGAGAGCTCGCTCTCCGTTAAAGAAAAACGTGTCTGTGGCTTCAGGCAGGTCTATCATTCGCAGATCTTTTTTTTAAAAAACTGCTTTCCTTTGCTAAATCATTAAGTTGCAATTACGACTGTTCATGCTTTTATTATTTAAGAGTACATTTAAATAGATTACGTGGAACATGCTTTAATAAACAATGAATGAAAGTAAAAAATTCCTAAAACTCACTGCGTAAAATTTTTAATAGTTCATAAATCTTTTTGACAGCAAAGTTATTTTAGTTTTTAATGTTTTAATTCTTATTACACTGCTAAATGAAAATAAGCGAAATCATTTTACTGCTTTGTTTAGTTGATGCTCATTTATGCCACCTTTTGGGCCAATGGCCTAGCCAGAAGTGGATTTACGTAGTGAATTAAACTGGCACCAAAAAATGGTAGCTCATTCTTGCTTACCATTGACTAAAACCTAGGATTCCTTACATCATAGATTGGCGCAGCAACCAGCTACGCTATGAAAGACGGCAACAGAAATACGTTTGTTCGATTTCCATCAGTGCTTCCGATAAGAATTTCCATTCTTTCGTTACGTCACAGTTTTTATATACTCTAATTTTGGCTCCGTTTAAAGAACTTTTTCTGCACTTCGGGCTGTTTGGAGAATCTGAGCTAGCATATAGAACTTGTACAAGTAATAACATTGCAAATGTATGCTCCCTTCTCGTTTGCCTCTTACTTAGTAAATGTTCTGTGCTAGCTAAAACTAAATTTATTTTAGCTTGCGTGATCGTAAATTTCACAAATATTTTTCAAACGTAATTATAAGGAAAAAAACTGTTAAAATAACTGTCCAGTTCACTTCGTAAACTAATGGACACCCATAATTTGGAATCATCAAATTCTACGAAACTTATAATTGAATAAAGTCTATTTCGTAATTAGGAAAATTATAGTATAAATAATAATTAATTGTACTTTCAAAATGCAATTCGTGAAACAGATGATACCATTGACAAAATTTGCTGCACCAGCACCACAACTCTCCGGCCCCTAGTTATTAAGCTGTTAAGTAAAGAAAATTACATTCACATGAAATCAGTGGTATCACTGTAAAAAACATGTTGTGGTAAACTTCGTAAACTGTACTGGAAGTTTTTGACCCATACATTGTATGGAAATAATACCACATGCCAGACTGCAAATATAGGAAATTTGTGTGTGTAATTACTTTGCAAGGTTGGGGACTTCCCCACGTATTTGACTCTTTCCTGAGCGAATGTAGGGAAGGCACCATGAATATTTGGGAAAATAGTTTACCATTCGCTTTTTCTCATTATTCGTATACATTGGTATGTCAATTTTACGAATTATTTCTCAGAGTGTATATATTGACATTCAATTTTGTTAGATAAATATTTGTATGCATGATTCAAATGTAGGGTAACTAAATATGGACACCAGTTCCGTGTCTTTGTTCTTACGGACCTTCTTTCCGCGCTCAATGGAACGCTCGCAAACGTAGAATATATATATTTTTTCTAAAAATTTATAGGAAATTCTGAACATGCGAATGAAGCTAAATGCGCTGGCTTCGTCTTCTTTCCACGGCCTGAACCGTAGCACTGGACGAAACGCCGAGTTAGAAGATCGAAAGTGAGATGAAGCCAAAGCGTCATCGAAAACAACAAAGACCCGATGATTCACCTCGTCCGGCCCAGCTAGTTTCCTGCACGCACGACATGCTATTTCTGGGAAGCCTCAGTACTTCCTGTCCTTGCTACGAACTATGTCGGAAAGACATCGAACCAAACCCCAGCCACTCCACTGGGTTTGAAGTGCAGTAATTATTATATGGCCACGGACGAAAGTATCATTGGTTCGCTTTCCAGAATGAAAAAAAAATTTGGGGTTTTAAATGGATTGAATGGGCGTATTAACGTCCCGTGGTGTCATGCCTGAAGGCTTACAATCTAACTTATACTAATAGAAATGCCTTGCCTAGGATTCGAACCCAGAGCCTCTCGCACCCTAGACAGGCGGCGCACCAACCGACTGTGCCACGGGAGGTCGGCAAAAGGAGCGGTGGAATATTACGACGTGTTGACGTACGTGGTGTACTCTTGATAATTTAAATGGCTTTTGGGCTTCGCCTTCCTGGAGGTTTGTTTGAGTGAGTGAGTGATAATGGCGTAATTGGGTTTTTACATTGTGTACCGTTAACTATAGGATTTTAACCCCCGGCCATATATTTTTGTGGTATTTTTTAAACAAAACCGAATGCAGTGCTCTATCCCGATTTTGCACGTATCCAGTTAATATGTTTTCAAATGGGGTGGCCGTGAAAATGCTGTTTCTTTGGCAGTGTCAAGAGCCTCCAAATAATATGTATAAGGAGCGTCATGTTTTGAAGTCGTTATTCCAAAGTCTTCAGAAGTATGAATTTTCTTTATCAATAAAATATTTGAAATATGTTCAATTTTCTTTGATTTACAAACCCTAATGTGAGATTCCGACATCAGGTTCACAGGTAGGTGTCTCACTGGCGCATAGCTGTCAGTCACTGCATGACTTTAATTCTGGGGAATTGTTTTCATTAAAACTCATTCGCATTTGAAAATTGGTTAAGGCGTGGGCCACGTGTAAGTTTTTGACTTAGGAATTGTACCTATAATCTCTCAGAAAATATCTTATGGTATTTCATAGTTATTATTGACAAAAAAAAAAAATAATAGTTTGACTTGATACAGAATGGCAGATTCGCTTTCACGCTTAATTAATTTTCCATAATTATTTGTAGCCGTTGCGTGGAATACGGCGATATTTGTAATGGTAACGTAACGGTAATAATGTTGTAAACGCACGTGATACAGATGTGGTCGACGTGATGACCCTTTTTAACTCCTTCACCTCCCTTAGTTACGCGGGACTTCGCTAACGGGTACAGTTTAGAAGCTACTGGAGTGATAAGCTCTTAGGGTGTTGATACGCGTGGATATTAAGATGGATTCTCTTTGGTTACCCTGTGTTACTTCTGTCAGGAAAGCCACTGCCTTCACTTGATTGCCCGGCATTTACACAGGGTAGTTTTTAGTATATAAACGTGTTATGTCTTGGTGACTTGCATATTAGTAACTTCACAGGACATATTTTAACTACAACATTTTTCGCTTGGGACAAGTAAGAAAAGCCTTTTCGAAAACTCAAAGTTGAGCTGGTGGGAACTTACATTACACCAAAGGGACAACGCATCGCATTCGTGCGCACTAAGTGTTACAGTATTTTGCATAGGAACTACATATTTCTTACTAGACATTACCAACATACCTTTTTTCTATATTTTTATTTGTGTTAACAATAAATGAAATATTGTAAGTTATGCATAAGATATATGTAGAAATTATATTTAACCAAAAATAAGGAATGTACTTTTATTTTAACTAATTATAAAACGGTTGTGACACATGGAATATTTAGTAAACAACCAAACACGTCATGCATTGAGTGATTTTTTAAATCTTCTATTAAAAAAGTGTGAAGAAAGCGTGAATAGACTATAGTCAAAACATTTTGTTCATATAAAAGGATGGAACTGTTATAGAAATCAAATGTAAACAATCACGTTCATCATTGTTGACCAAGTTACTTAAACAGTTGTATTGGCGATAGACGAGGCTGTGTAGGTGACATATGCAGAAGACGAAAATCTTTAGTCTATGGTATGAAGACGTCAGTAAGCAGGGCTACGACAAGTGCCCGATTAACTGTGAACGAGCTCTATAGTTTATTAGCGGTTTCTTTGCACTTTTTGAATCAAACCTTTAAAAAATACCTCATGCATGACGTGTCTGGTTATTTCCTATATGTGCTATGTATCACAAGCCTTATATATAATTACATTTATAACTAATATGAATAAAAACAGTGAGAAAATAGGTATGGTGGTAACGCCTAGGGGGAAATAGTTGTTATGTAAAATATTATTACACTGAGTGCATGTGAATAATGTGCGTTGTCCCTTTGGATAATTTTCTATACTCAATTAAGCTTAGTTTACACGAGGCGGAGGAATTTCCTGAAAGTAGAACCTTAGCAGGGCTTTAGAAAAGTATGAAGCAACCGGGAATGGGCTATGTCAACCATCCGGACAAAAGTCTAGCTGGTCCACAAGATCTTCTAGCGTTTCTATCCCACTGCGTCCTTTTATGGTGACGTAGTGCATGCAGCCGACATCGTCCGTCAACAGGAACACGTCCATTCAGACAGTAACTCGCGTCGAAGGATTTCCTCTTGATCGAGAGCAGCGTAGGTAGTTCCGTGGCTGGCTCACCACGGCACTGCCGCGGGCACGATCCGCAACTGGCCAGAATAGTTTTACTGCACGGCCGGACATAAAAGTTGAGAAATGCGCCTGCCCCACCGACGTCGGCGGCAGCAGTTTACGACGGAGGGATTGGTAAGGTGCGGAGGGGGCAGGGGCTGGGGTTGTGATCCCGGCTCAGCCCCGTCCCTCCCGACAGTAAAAACAAAACACAGATGCGTCTTTCTTTCTCCCCCGGGGGAGAGCAAGCGGTGGTGGTGGCGTCGGCTCAGGCCAATCGTTCTGGACGGAGAAATATCGTGGGGACAACAGACGATCCCCGGGCGCGGGACTTTGCCCCACGGCAGCGACGGCAAATCTTGAACGTTTATTTCCCCCACGCTCCGTTGTTTATGGATCGAGGGGAAGATCCGAAAATTAAATACACCATTTTGCTCTCTTCCGAGGTCTGCGCTTACAGAACGCGGCTGCACCTGCACGTACGAAACAACTGCTGTTTGCGATCTGCCTGATTGTTATCTTGTTCGAGGTGTGTAGACGAAATATCATGAGAAGAGGGCAGGAACGCATGAGGAAGAACCTCACACCGCAACCCAAAAAGTTGTTCCAGGCCGTCGGTATGGAATATAACCGAAGACCTCGACAAGTGGGTCCGTAGCAAATATCAATTAATGCACCCGCGGTTTGAAAATACACATAAAAATTATTGATATTATTTCATTCTTGTTTGATATGCTCATTTTGCAGTTGTCTTCCATCATAGCAGCCACGCAAAAATTGCGGAACAATAGCATCACATTGTTTGCTAAGCCAGACAGGTTGTACTGTGATCACAGTCGTTGAAGTGATGCATACTGCTATAAGAGGTTTAGCGATTTGTTAACAGTTTGTCAAGTGTTGAAACAACACTAAGGTTGTTTTTTTTCAAGACCATAGCAATGCATCCATAAAAAATATTTATTTTGGACAGAAGTGCGAAATTGATTAACAACTTAGCCAACCCTGCCCCCCCACCCATATATCACTTATGTACTTTTTACACTGTTTTCGAGAAATGATTGTACCGATCTACCATCGCCAAGGACGTTATGTTAATAACGTAAAGAGAAATAGCGTGACCATGAAATGGTTATCGATGATAAGGCATGTGGACACTTAAATGTGCAACATCCTTGTATATGTGTACATCAAGCATAAAAAAATTCTCACGATCATCTTCTATTAGCTACGACGGGTCGATGATAAAATTTTTGCTGCAAATAAATTTATGGACGCTTCGGTTGTAAGGTTTCTGAGGACCGTTTTACATATATTTCAAGCTTTAACGTGTTTTTACGTGGCATTGAGCACTAAGATAAGACGGTTATGTGACAAAGAGGTCAAACTGATGGACAGTTAAGAGTCTAGTCTGGGTTACAATTCTTTATATCCAAGAACCTTTTCTGCCTTTCTGCCCGCTACAAGTGATTTGTAGCGCGCCATAATTGGAGGTCCCGACGCTTTTAGCTCTCTGTGTACAGTCGCGCATGGCAGATCCATCTTCGAAATCTTAAGATGTGTATAATTTGTAATAAAGGCTCCAGTTACATTTCAGCAAAAATTAATGCCAGGTTTTCGAAGCCAATGTGTGTTTCACGCGTTAGCTGGTTGCTGGAGAAAGAAAAGGGGAGTAAATATCAACTCTTCGCTCCTTTTCCAAACCTGAGCACTGTATGAACGGTGTTTTTTTGGGTAGGTTGACTGCTTGAAACAGTGTTTTCTCCGCAGTCAAAAGATTAGTGTCTTGTAGTATTTATATCCGTGCAAACTGAATGATTGATATGAAAACCACAGTCTACAGTCGCTGAGTATTTAATAGTTTAGTGCAACGATTTTACTATAAAACTCTCCTTACTTCCCCCGCCCCACCCACGCCGCCCTTGCAAGGAGATAACACTTTGATAGCCACGCTTACTTTATTCATGCAGTTAGCGTTGCAAGTCGTCTGGTTATAGAAGTGACCATACCTGTCTGATATACACTATGATATAATAATCCTCCCCACCAGAATTAAAACCACTGTAGTTTATTAAATTATGCTTTTCAAATAAATTTCATGTTTTTCATTAGTAAACGCAAATTAAAATATTATATATTTTCCACAATTATAAAAATGATTTCCTTTGGCGCTTTACCAGGAGAATGAGCATTTGTAGAATATTTGGGTGACTCTTAACCGGGTACTTCAAAGCCGATTAAGGTGAATGCAAAGTTGAGAACAACGTGAGATCGCCGAGAAAACCCGCTGACCAGTGGCACCGGTTGGCACGATTTGCACGTGCGAAAGTCTGTGAGCGACGCCGCCGGGAATCGATCCTGGTTCAGCTTGGTGGGAGACGAGCGCTGCAGCCGCGACGACACCGCGGCCCCCATTAGCCTTTCCGTTTCTTTTTGTTTGAACATTAACTTATTTGCCAGAGGAAGCAGACAACGCACTAGCAGATTACCTAAAAGGTATAAAATTTTTGCTTGTGCTACCTTCCTCGTTTGATTGCAATAATGTCTTTCTGTCACTTCAGTTTATGTAAAATATCATGTTGACCACTGTGTCTTGCCCTTCGTGGTAAATTATTATTTTTCCAACAAATGTATTTCTATCTCAATTTGACTATGCACTTAGAAGTGAGGATTATAGAAGCAAGGAAGCTCTCTTAAGGGTTCTTGATAGATCGTCGCTATAAACCTTCTTAATTTTCGCCCTCTCTGAAATATATTGCATTTAAATAACTTTTGTTTACTTGTGTATATTTCTTGATTTTATGCTGGGAAGGTATTCGTGGGTAACTAAATTTAACCAAATTCATAGACCGCCAAAGCTTACTTGATTTTTGAACCCGGAAGTTCATAATTTGTTGGAAGCGTCTTACCGAACTCTTGTTCTACCACAACGCAACCCGACTTAAATTACTTATCTTGAGATGCTATGAAATTTTTTTTAACACTCAATGTTACAGAACTTACGCCCTGTTGTGCAATTTGCTTCTCCACTTCATTCCATACACTTCCCAAAAAAAGTGTTCCCATAATTTTACAAATTTCTGAATTATGTCTTCGCTAAGACTATCCCAGTATCAATGCTTGGTTTATGAAAAATATCTGCTGCTAGCACAAGAACTTAATACTGGCAATCAGAGAGAATTCAGTCATCAAATGATAATCATGGAGATATGAACGTTCAAACCTCTTTGTTAACGGAAGAAAAATTAATGAATGCGTGGCTGGCTTTCATCGCTGAGCTTATTTGCGTTGACTATCGGCAACACGCTAAGATAAATTCCGTGATGGAAAATTTATATTTAGTAAAAACCCTTGCAAGATTGTTTTTGCTGGTAGAAGTAGGGCATTACAATAGTTATATTTTAAATGAAAGTAAATTCATACAGCAATTGTCTCGAGGCAAAAGTTATGCATTACAAATGACGAGAAATCTGCCACAACCGCAGTATGCATTTCATTTATAAGGTAACAATAAATGAACAACGGGTTCTACAATGACGCTGTACAACGCGCAGTTAATTGTATGTGTATAACCGCATGCAGATTTTCTTTACTAAATAAACAATTGAATCTGAATGTGCATGTCTAGTCTCTTATACCTCTAAGTATGTTTTTATTTTAGAATTTTTTATCATTCTTTTAGAACTATGGAATGGTTCTCAGTGCGTTAGGAATGAATGGAGCAGTTTTTTTAAATTGAAAATCTCTACGTAATTTTTTATTATGATGTAGTTTCTGATATTAAAGAAAATGTCCCTTGGTTGATAAACATTGCTTAAGAAAATTAAATATTTGATGAATTTAAAGATTCTTTACGTCATGTTCCAAGATAAGATCCAACCAATTTCATAATATTTGTAAGCAATGCTATAGGAATTTACAGGCTGATTAACAGCACGCATTACACGCTGTTGAAAACGAGAATACAGAGAACATTGTTGATTTTCCTGGAACACAAAACTTTTAAACACTGGAAATTCTGGTTTACAAATAATGTTGGACATCCAAGCCTCCAGTAAGCGCTGTAAAATATAAAAAGGGAAAAAATAAATTTGGTTATATTATTTTTTATATTATTATACTATCATGGTGGCACCAAACTGTTAGACAAGCGAGGTCCTAAGGCGATACATTCTTCTGATAGTATCTTTAGTTTACTAATGTTTTAATTGTTTTCGTTTAATTTGTTTAATTTGAGGGTTGCTATTTTTTTTTATGAAAATCCTACATACTGGCAAATCACAATAACAAATGACTTTGGAAATTACCCTTGTGATAACTGACGACTGATGACTTGAGTTTTATCCATTAAGTTTGCACTACGAAGGCCTCCACTCAGTGGGACTATCATAACTTAAACTTTATATTCTTTCGCAGAAGCGAGAAGAAATAACAAACCGTGTAAAGCTTCAAACCGGCCTTTAATACATTTTAATACATCGTGTCTTTTGTATTTCTCCTATTTCTGCAAATAAATTTAATTGACATCAAATTCTAAATTAATCATGTTCATCACATGGAAGTATAAATACTATTTGCTATTTCATTTAGCGTTACATGACAGAGTACTGAAATATTTAACATGTTTTCAAGACATACGTTTTCAGGAACGTTTTTATTTTATTCAATTACTCATTTCGCAATTTGAAAGCTGTCGAAAGCAAAATTGGCAAAAAAATGTAATATTCGTTAAAAAAAAATTAATTTTATCTATGACTTTCAATAGTGTCTTGATGACTTCAATCACGAAGTCATACTTTAAGAAGTTTAAAATGTACTATTGATATTTTATCACACCTTTGACAACATTTTATGATGTTGTTTCTAATACGCTGTGCAATAGAATATTTTGGGATTCAAACCTTATTTTGTTTCTATATATTTATTACGCATGCTTATTTCATCACAGTTGTATGTATTCCTATTATCACGTTTTCTTTGCACACAACAAAGAAAAGGCTTCCTTGTGAATGAATTGCATGGTCTGACACTTTATTTAATTCATATAATTAATTCCTGTTTATACATTTTTATTCATAGTTATTCGTTTACTTTCTCTTTGATGTAAATATTCTGACCGTCGCCTTATGTACTTACTTATCCTTGTCCTTAACCTTATCCTTAATACTGCATAACGATTTAAGCACAGCATGCTTGAAACTTACGTGACATTTACACATTAATACCCAAAACCTTGCGAACTACATTTGTCATGAGAATGAACGTTGCGTGTAGCGTTATCTACTCGCAAAGTTTTCCCCTTACAGTCTTGAGTTTGTCATACATAAGACTTGTCACAAGCATAAAAATGTTATATGTAGTAACGGAACATGTCCTAGAACACGGTATGTTTTAAAATAATTACCCGATTTCAAATTATATTATTTGATAACGATAATGTGTTGGATATTTATAATAAATTGCAAACTACTAAGTAAGTCCTCGTGCTTCGCTTGCTGTATTATACATTCTGTGTGTGCCCTCTATCGGCTGCAAAAGTAACATCGACGATAGCCGAGTTTGGTCCTAACGCGTCTGAGAGTCTTCTTCCACGGAATTTGCTGCAGCGGTGATTCCTTTTTTGAACTCATCCAAGCCAACGGATCGTAGTGGGATAAAACCACTTTCTTTTACGTATTCCCGCAAGGAAAAGTCACAGGGGCCAAGAGTATAGAGCCAAGTCTTGAACTGCCAACACATGAACGACTGACGTTAGCAAGTAGTGGTACCTAGTGAAGGTCATTTTGAACTTTACACCACTGCCGTTCAAGGAGTGCAAGTTCCATTCATTAGTCGCGAATGGTTGCACAGATATAAGGTTTAAAATTCTGGTCATTCTTTTTTTAAAAATGTGTACTGTTTGAGAATGAGAATGGACATGAAACGAGAGCATTGCGATGCTTACTTACTCTCTGCTCTGAGATATTAAACGGGAAAAGCGATTGTTCTAAATAGTAAAATAGTACAAAAGTATCCAAGAGAGTGATTAAACTCCATTCAGAGTATACAAAACAATAGGATTGTTATAACAATCTCGTTAATAAAGCTATGAATGATTTTATGTTTGCAGAAAAAGAAGCACATCGAAATATAAAAGTTTGAAAACAGTTATTATGTAAATAATATATTGCTGATAATATAAAAAAAATGGCATGGTCTCAACATTTACTTCGATTTATATCTCCAAAAATGCATTGAAGTTAATAGTTTCTAAGCCATTTTGTGCTGCTACTGAGTATTGTAACTTTCAGCTTTGTTTACTGAACTTCTTAGATACTTCTCCTTAGAGTTACCGGGTCATAAATTCCTATTCTAGAGAAGTTACTCAATGGTAAAAAAAATTTTTTGGTCCTTCTAAATAGTTGCCTTTTGATCATAGAGTTCTTACGATATTGCATTTGTCAAACGAAAATAAATTCCAATTGAAAATGTATCAATTCAGTTTGCATGAACGCGATCACAAACGTTTTGGTCTTTGAATGGCATTACGAGAGTTGACATGCTCCTTTCAGCGCATTCCAAGCTGTAGATTGGATCGTCCAGATATTAAACACTATTAGGGAACAGCAATTAATTATTAATTCGTCACCAAATAAATTTACGCTTACATCTTTACGGGCTGTCAGCTGCGTTTTGGAAGCTCTTGTTGAATGTCTACTGACTTTCGATAAAGAAAAAATTATTAAGGTGGCAGTTAATCTGCTTCCTGTAATTGTAATGAAAATAAAACACAAGATGAATAAATATAAATAAATTTACTTGTAATTAACGAAATATGACAAATACGTTCAACCAAAATTGCTCTCAAGCCTATATAAAAGGCATATTTACGTTGGTGAGAACATTCGTTAAAAACCGTCAACAATTAATTTGGTGCCAATTACAAATTCTCATAGCGATTCACCCTAAGCGATAGTGGTTTGGGCACTTCGATCACATAAAAACATTAATGGCTGTGTTATGACTGTTCACGTGGTTAAGTGTAACCAAACGTTGTCGGATCACATTAACAAATATTTTATAATTAATATCCTTCTAACTTCCAAAAACTTTGGTGGTACAAAAAATACAAGAAGATTGCTTCAACATTCCTCTACTATTACATTAAAACCTGCAATACTGACCGTACGCTGTTGTTAACACCGAGATCATGCCGCACTCATCATTACAATTCATAGACGATTTGTGAAACTAGTGATAACTCCACCACTAAACCACGTTGCACCAACATAATATGTGAAAATTCCTCAATGTGTTACATTAATTTCCTGTTTATCATATTTTACTCACTGTGGAGTAGGCTGCATGGTTCTGTAGGGTATAATTTTTCAATAAAAAGCATGCTGGTAGATATATTTAAATACTTTTCGAAATTCAATTTATTTTCTCAAAGAACTTGATTTTTTAAATAAATGTCAACAACCTGATGTTACAAAATTTACGTACCTAATGAAAATCACTAATAAGGTATCGATTTTGACGTTGTCATGTTATGTATTTTTGCACAAACCAGTTGTATTTTGTTCCCCATTGGCGTGTTTTGAGTTTGCTGCAATTTCTGAAATGTTTATATTGAGCTGGCCTGCATTCAGAACGAATGATTCTGCGCAGTAGCTTAGCTGTTAGATTGCATGACCTATGTATCAGGGGCATGAACCCCGGAAGACAGTCGCATAGCATGTGTTTGTGTCATTTTTAATTAGGAATTTTGAACATAATTGCAGACAACATAAACGTAAAATCCAATTAAAATACAAAGTTATGAAATAGCAATGTTCCTCCAAACTCAAAAATTCAGTACTTAAGTTTCGAACGCTATCTTATTGCCAGTTATTTTTGACGTCGCAAACTTTCAGATTCTCAGCATTACGTTTGTCTAAATAATTATGCGTGGAAGAAGGAAACCATTTTTATCTCCCTACGCAGAGTAATAACCTTCATAATTGCTTGCTGTAAGAATTTAACAAATTTATTTCTATACGTAAGGTGTGTAGAGATTCAGTAAAAATATATAAACTGTTCAACTAGTCCTTATGAATGACAATTTAAGGTGGCTAAAGCATTTTATTTGAACCCTGGGAAAGACATCGACAGATGTACCGCCCTTAGATAAAAATTTAATTAAACTTCCAGCAAAAATATTTAAATGTATTAAGGCCCCCGTTTTATGCCTGTAAACTAGACGCGAGGGAAAAGTGCTTACAAAGTCAAAGTAACTTAAGTCTTAAACAGTATTCACACCCTATGAATATTAAATTTTGATATTTTAAGTCGTGATAACACGCACCTTTAACTGCTGTTAAAGATACGCCTGGTTCCCATCGTGAAACTGAGTCTGTTAAATATTTTAATGAAGTAACAAATAAAACTCAATTTTCAGTTTTGCTTCTTTTATGTGAAGACAAAAAATCAAAAAGATAGCAACGACAAAAGGTAAATCCCATAAACAGAGTTTTGTACAATCGTTCTTAGAAAATGTTCTCCAGAAAGATACTTAGACTGATAAACACTTATGCAGTACGGCCTTAACTTTATTATGGAAAGGTCACCACTCCTGGTGCAAACACTTTATGCCAGTTTAGTACCTCGTGCGTAGAAGCTGTGAGGCATTTAATGCGCGTGTTACGATCGTCCTTATTGCTCCAGTAATTCTAGGCCTCTTAACAAGCTAAAAACCTTCAGCAAGGTGGCAACCTTGCAGAGAAAGTGCGATGTGACTCGTACATGTCCTATGACTTCTAGGGGAGGGGTTTGTTGTCAGCCACTGTAGTTGGTATAGGCTGTTCCCCGTGGGCAACTGATCACTATTGAAATCGACCGTTGAAGAATTTCACTGCCCCTAACTGCATATATATTTAACGGGCAAACTAACTCGCATGTGTCCATTAAGGTTGGTAACGACGGACGGTAAATAGTTCCATGTCGTAAAGTTGAATTAAAATTACTAGGGGAACATTTGTGAATAATGAGATTATTTACTTTGCTTTCTTTTTTTTTATATACGTTTCAGTATAAAAATGAGCGAATTTGTACAATATTTACTTTTATAATAATTTCACATTTTCACTTGTGACCGACGTATGAATAAAGTTACCAGGCCCACGGCGATGTTAATTTTACATATGGCGAAATAATACACAATGTGCATACAAGTATATTTTAAGCAGAGCTATGAAAAATGATCAGTTTGCCTTGAAAAGCCTATAAATGGGTGTTAGTAAGGATTATGTGAAGCTACTGGGTGGTAGCAGTGGCAGCTGGAGTTGAAGCTCTCGTGTGTGTGGTGTTGCAGTGAACTCGAAACCGCTGACCTTCGACGAGGTGTACAACCAGTCGAGCCCCACCAACTGCACGGTGTACTGCGGCGGCCTCACCAACGGCCTCACCGAGGAGCTGATGCAGAAGACCTTCTCGCCCTTCGGCAACATCCAGGAGATCCGGGTGTTCAAGGACAAGGGATACGCCTTCGTGAGGTCAGTCTCATGCTATATTTCTCTCTCTCTATGTCTCTGTTACCTTACATATACGTTATTTGGAAGTCAGTGTCCCGACCGATAATCAATGGTTCAAATCTACTCTTACGCATTGCATTAATGAGACTTCGTTAGGGGTTAGTCTTCACCAGTTGTGATCCCATGTTATTAACATCACTTAATAATTAAAGTACTTTTGCATGTTTTCATACAAATTTTTACAAATTAAGCATAAAATGTGAACCCGGTTTAACAGGCTCTATCGCTGAATCCCCACCACACGCTTTCTAGTAAGACCTCTCCACGTAAGTAATTTCAACGAAATGCTGCGTAAGAGACTGTGCAGTGAATTGTTTACCTTGTCTTGAAGAAGTCCCCGAAGACACGCAGGTAAAGCAATCAAACAGAAAATCTAAAATAATTAGTTATATATCCGTTTTTCTTCACATTTTATTCGCAGGCAAAACATATTCTGACTACTGCCATGCACATGAAAATGAATCTTTTGGAATTCTTCGAACGCAGAATATAACGA
Organism: Clitarchus hookeri; assembly: GCA_002778355.1. Taxonomy (NCBI): domain Eukaryota; kingdom Metazoa; phylum Arthropoda; class Insecta; order Phasmatodea; family Phasmatidae; genus Clitarchus; species Clitarchus hookeri. Next base: position 192,870 of record NQII01000599.1, read on the forward strand.
GAACATGACCTCCAGATTGAAAGTTTGGAATGAAAAGAAATAGAATACTTCTTTATACTCTGTCTTCCTTTCCCTCGGATTCTCTCTTTCACTAGGTAACACTGGTGTCTGGAGATATCCGTTCCTATATTGCCAGCTGCATTCGTATTGCATTGATATTTCATTTTAATGTGAACACTCTCGAAATAAAAATTTAAAAGGAATGCCAGTTACTGATATCATGGTAGTTTGGGAAAATAAAATACGTTCATGCCACGAAATCAAACGATGCAATAAAACTGATTTAAATAAGATTCTTTGTATACATGACTGCAATAATAGTCACGACTCATTCAAGTATCAATACTGCTGATAACTATTTTTAAGGATAGTGGCACACAGTAAATTTTCGTAAAAAAAAAAAAAAGGTTCGTGAGTATGTTTTATTTAATGAGAACGAATGTTTCGACTGTTATTGAAATTCAAAATATTCAACAGAACTTTTCTAATTAATCATTGTAGGGACACGTTACTCAAAGTCTAAGTCGACATACAAACATATTGACCATTACATTCAATCAACACATTCTCTATCTGATTTTATAAGAAATATATACTTTGAACACAGATTGTTTTCCAGCTATGTTTTCAAAATAATATTTTTTAACGGAATTGTAAGAACAAAGGAAATAATTAACCATGGCCACAGACATTAGCTGTATTAAACCAAAGTCCTAGTCGTAAAGTATTTGGTCCATCCAAACACGAATTTCTTGAAATGTGTATAGTACATTGGAGAACTCTCAGTTGCAACAATCCAAACCTGGTATGTATGAGGGTTACCTTGATAACTTCAAGTGTGAATATGGATTCCATCTAGAATTTACAAAATTATCATGAAGTTAACTTAGGTTCCATGATACTTCTTTTAACCTTTACATTTTTAAGACATCAAATATCATTTAATGTATTTTCAGAGGTGGGTAATTTTTGTCTACCATCGCTATTGCCTTACCGAGCTATATTGCACATTAGTAAACCACTCGACTTGCATTTCAGAGTACCCGAGTTCGATTGTTCCGGCCATCCAAATTTATTTTTTTGTAGAGTTTTCTCAAATCACTGCAGGTTAATTATGTGATGGTTCCTTATTTCAAAACCTAGCCTATTCATTACCAATTTCTTGAAATAAAAATATGTCTATACATACCTGTATGTAATTCCCGTACTAAAGGCTTGACACTATTCGGGGCACTGAAAATACAAAATAAAATTTAAAAAATAAAACTTTTCGGAAATAATGTTTTTATATAATCTATGCTGCATCCAAGCTGACCATCTAATTTTTACTTCAAGCAATGTGCTGGGCTCTCCAAGAAGATTTGAAAAGAGTTAATTTTAAACAGTTAATCCGTAATATTTGTTCTGTTCAATTTGTTTTATCCTTTGGTCACGTATCGATCTCGCGTACCGATCATGTATCGATATCCCATATCCAGACACACGAGATGCACTCCCTGCTGGAAACAGGGTTAGTAAGCAAAACCTTTCTGTGAGTAAAGTGGCTTCGATGGGTCGTGAGGGGCAAAAACCGGCGGTGGGTCGGAGGTGTGACGTCAGCGCTAACGAGCCGTTGCCGTGGTGCGGCGATCCAGCACCGTTTCCGGTTCCTCAAACAGCCAATCGGAAGCTGAGTAAGGGGCCAAGACATTAGCGCCAGCCGTCTACCCCTTTCACCCCCTCCTCACACAACGGTGCTACACTTCCCCTCCATCAACCACGAGAAGGTTGCGCGTGAGAAATTCTCGAGAGGGGCGGTCCGGAAGGATTGGGAAAAAAAAGGAGGGAGGGGTACCTCGGAATGGCGCTTAAAGACACGCGAGAATTTAGTTATCGGCCTGCCGTGTAATTAATTGCGCAGAGAATCGATTACCCGTGCAGCAAGGGCGGTAGCACTGGACTTAAGTGAAAATTGCACGGCTTCGATTCTGAAGTCTGCAATTACAGTGAGTAGTTACACAATCGAGTGAATATGAAGGCGCTTCTAATATTTCGGTATCAGATCATGCCTGTACACGTTATGTTATGCCATTACTTAATTTTTTTTATAGTGCCGTAAAGACCAGTAAAGATTTGTTCACCTGAAAAAAGTGGTTTGTTTACTAACGTGTCCTTATTGAAATTGGTAATATAGCTGCCAGTTGAGAGAAGAGATAATCAGAGAAAGGATAGGACTTTGATTAATGTTTTTTTTACACAGAACGTAAACAAAAATTGTCACGCTCAGTTGATAAAGGTTACAGCCACCTCTGGTCAAATTACTAACGAGCCACGTATGACGCTTCGTAAATCAATTAACACACTATTTTTCTGAAAACTTTAATATACTTAAGCAAGATTGGTTATAAAACAACTAATAGGTAGTTTTTTATTAATGTGCTATAACTGCAAATGTGCTACCCACTGCTTAAAACTGTAAATTATATTAAAATAACAAAATAGACAATCATTCTTTGCTAAACCAGACGAGTGAAATTTGCCTTCAAAACAACGAACAATTACCCCGTTAGAACTGCTAAAATTTTAACAATTGTTACCTCTTACTGATGTTCTGTCCTAATCCTCGGCAAAATCCACTCCCCTACTAATGTGTCATATTCCTCATACCCTCATATAAGTTCTTAACAGTACCTCACGAATTGCCTACAGACCTATTTAAATAATGCAGACGTTTGTTTACATTACCGTTTCCCACAAGCAGACTCGCGATTTTATAAAAGGAAAATATACAGTCTAAGTTCTTTATATCACACATATATTCCAAATAGGACTGAGAAAGTGAAATAGCTTTTCAAAACAAGTTTTTTTTTGTAAACAATGAGTTGTCCTTGGTCAAAGCCACGTGGTTTCAGCCGTTTTAACCGTAGTGCAATGTAGGGATTAGAAAGTTGGTGGGAATCAGTTGAGCATCCGGATATATGATGTAGTTTATTGTTTCAGACAACACAATCTTACAAAATAGTCTACATAAGGATATGTTCTAAATAATTAATGTTAGCTTTAGGTATTAACAGAGTACCAATTTTCGGTTAAATAGTTGGTTTAGCACATGTGGAACACTTGTCATAAATATTTATAAAGAATCAATTTGAAGGTGCATGATAAACTAAATAACGTAATTTTAGCTGGCATATAGCATCATTACTTACTGTACTGTATATGGCAAATGTGACAGTAACTGTTTGAGTAATTATATAAATATTATGTATAACCATTATTTTTCAAGTTGTGACGTCCAAAACTGGAAGACCCATTGGGGATTAAAATTATCGAATTCCATCTTGAAATTGTGAATATTGAACATACATACAATATTTGGTTCACATCGACTGAACATTTCGTGACAAATATCATAACACCAATAATTAATAGCTGCCATTTTTTAAAAACAAATCATCCGGTACCGAATGAACCACGAAAGTTATCTATACTCATTGCGTTTTATAAGTTGATCGCATCAGGTATAATTCAGTGAATAGTTTCAAATGTTTCAGGTAAATACGTGCGTACAAACACACACACAGTTCGCAAACTCACGCATATACATCCTCTTAGTCAAGTCACGCACACACAGGCTGGAAGGTTATCACGTAAGCGTATCTTTCGCCAACCTCCGTAGCGTAGTTCACTACACACCGACTTACGGCGCAAGGAATCTTGTGTGAATCTTGGGTAAGACACCGGTGTCTTTGTGTTGTTCTCGAATTTTAAATTAGTTACTACGAATATTCGACACTTCCTGGATTGGATCTTACATTGTTTGACGCTGAAATCACATTCTGACTGTACATTTCTCAAGGCCATCTGCAGCGGACTAATAATAACAAAAGTCTATCTTTCCTTTAGGAAGTAGGCTAAAATTGAGGTTAACAAATGCAGCTTCTACTGCTCCCATAGCTTTGCAACAAATTCTCGGGAACAGGAACTTTTGTGTACAGTAATATACAAACATCGTGATTTGTCTGCGGACTCTATACGAAGATTGCATTAATATATTGTTTGTAATATTTATTAGGTGATTATATTTATATTTTTGTGTTACACAACGGTTTTGTTCACGTCTATAATTTTGATAAATTCTATATACATGGTTTTGTTAGATTAATAGAATTTTTATATGTTTTGCAATATTTAAAGTTTTTTTCAAATCTTGATATTTGTTCATAATTTAAAAAAAATAATTTTTTTAGGAATTATGACTAGTTTTAGTTTTTTTAGTTTCCAGATTTTCTGTAGAATTTTTGTGATTTCCAATAATTTTCCAATGTTTTTAGGGATAGCCCCAGATTTCGTGTTGATTGATGGGGATTTTCTGCGATTTACAGTAATTTTATGAGATTTTCAGCAATTTTATTGCTATTTCCAGGGATGTTATTGTGATTTTCAGGTATAGGGAACGGGGGGTATTTCAGGGATTATAAACGTTTTTCCAAGACTTTCTATGATTTTTAGGGATTATTAGTGTTTTTTTTATCGTGTACACCGATTTTCTTAAGTTTTTGCCCCTTTCAGTAGCCTCCTTTTACGAGAAGAATCTTATGAGGGTTTAAACTATTTGCGAAGAAGTATAAACATATTAATGAACTCACAAGACTTTGCGAGAACTGGGAATGGAAAATCCCTCACATAATAAACGCTCCTTGTGTAGGAGGCCTCAATCGAAGCGACGAGCTGTCAAATGTATGTTAGTCATGCTACATCATGAACTAAGACGCTCATTATTCGTTCTGAACACCCTGCTCCAGTAACGTGCCTTATACATTTGTTAGTGACATCATTAAATCAAATAGGTCGTCACACGTTATGCTCACTGGATGAAACATCGTAGTGCACTTCGTTTTGTGGAAGACTGTTAGCTACTAGGAGATGGTTAAGGCTTACGGTCAACGCTTGACGCTAAGGAACTGTAGGAAAAATGGTGGAAAACAGTACCATAGTGCAAGTTTCCTTGGCGTTTCCTTGATTCCTCTTTGCCGCTGTATTCTCTGCGCGTCATACATTTTTCAAGGCTGGCTGGACACGACTGGTATTTCTTATCTAGTTTTATCCAGCGTCGTTTATATTGTTTTAAAATTTAAAATAGTATTGAACAAGGACTGGGATTGAATATATGATGGTATGTTTTTAAAAAAATGTTTATCCCGGACTGATAACGTGAACATGAATGGAGTTCGAGTAAAGTTTGAATTGAATAAAATCATATAACCGTCTTATTGAACACGTCTAACTGTTATACAAACATCTCACGAAAGTATTGATAACATTTTAAATCATCAGTTTTAATATTTTTATTCAGCCCGTATCTTCACATTAAATAAATACCAATAAATTTTTTTTAAATTCTGAATAATTTTTAATATTGTTAAGCTACATATGCTGTAAAAAAATTACGGCTCTATATGGTGACTGTTCCGTTTTCATTTCAGTCCCGTCAAGTATTAAAATAAACATTTATTCGGATTTTCCACTGCCTTACACCGTGGCGATTGGACGTGATAATATCTCTGAAGACATGTTTCAATCTAGCCTTAGTGTGTGATTTAAGGTCAATTTCAAGCACGCTTCTTCAGTCCACTTTGAGATGAATCCATATTTAGTCCGGTCAAGGTTACTTCCAACTTCTCTGAAGCCCTGCTGAAGTTCTACTTCCACAATATTCCTCCGCCTCATATAATCTAAGATTAACCGAATCTAGGACATTACGCCAAAGATACAACGCACCGAATTCGTGCGCTCTCTGTCTAATAACATTTTGCACTAGAACTATTTTTTACTAGGCTTTTTTATCAACATACCTATTTTATGCCAGTTTTTATTCGTATTAATTATAGAGGAAATAAAATAATTAGTAAGTAAAATATAATTTAACCAAAAGTAGGTATTTTTATGTCAACAGAAGTATAAAACGCTTGCGATATATGATATATTTGGGAAACAACCAAACACGCCATACATGAGGATATTTTTCGTAAGTCTGATTGAAAAAGTGTGAAGAAACGGCGAATAGACTATAGTTATTTCGCTGTAAACGGGATAATTGCTGTCGTAAAGGTCTCTCCTCGGGCGGTCGTGGATTTTCATATGTCGCCGCGCAGACGGAGAGCAATTTCGATATGCGGTCGTGAATCAGGCGGCGATTCTCATTGGTCTCCCCCGGTGCCTGCGTCAGACGGATTTGCACAGATTCTGCGGCCAGGCTAACGTGATCACGCAGAAATTGAAACATCAATAGCAGGTGCACCTGCGGCGCAATACCCTCTCCCCCACCATCATCTCCCCTTCCACACCTCGTATTGTGGTTTTCCTCTGGTGCCCGGGATAAAGAAACCACCTCAATCCTCGCGCGCCCCTCTGCACGCAACCCCCACATCACGAATTGATTCAAATGAACGGTACATGGACACCACTGCAGGACCAAGGACATGAGACTATCCTCCCTATCGGATTTCGATTACAACACGTGAAAGTCACTTTTTTTACCCTCGTACGATGGAGGGCTCTTTTTTTTTTAACCATGCCCAGCTGGAATGAAAAGCCGTGCAGCGTTATGTTTTGTCGTTAAAATGTCGGACGGGCTTGTAGTCCCGTAATGCGGGCAGTGTGACATTAGGGGATGACATGGACGCTGCCGACGTGGGTTGGGGGTGGTTGGTAGAGCAGGGGGGGATAGGCTGCGTCATCGGGTAATTGGGGCCCGGACAAGTATTAGTGACGCTTGTTGTGTGTGGCCTCTAATCCGTGACGGACACGCAGACTAATAGCCGGGAGGAGGAGGTGGAGGGGGCAGATATGCAATAGGCGATTAACAAGATTCTCCGTGGTCGTTTTCATTCGTACAGGCGCGGCCAAAATCACGTGCGGCGCCCCATCATTGTCATATAGGGTGGTAGTTGATACTTCGACAGTGATGCGACATGCTCGGGATACCGGCAGACCCATCGCCATTCTTAGCTGCATCGGCTATTATCGCGCATCGTCAACTCTCGAATTATCATAAGCTCAAAAATCTTAGTGCAGGCTTTTCACCGTTGAGCAATTTTCAAAGCCCAGCCTGAGATCTATTTTTGCACAATTTTGTGCCCTTCCACGTTATGTAAAATTAGCACAGACCCAATCAGTGACTTTATTAATACGTCAATATGATTTAAGTGTACAATTTTCAGAAAAGTGCATTCGTCAGATACACAATTATTCTTAGTCCCATGTAAATAAAATTGACAGAAACTAAATTATCAATTTTGAGACTGACGATGCAATATTGCAATATTTAATTTACTACAGTAATATGCCTGTAGTTGCCTTATGGTTTCATGAATATATACTTCGTAACGTACACATATGTTGATTTCCTTTTAAGACTTTTCTCTCTCACATTAATGTATAATGATGTAGGTGAAACTCTGTGATAAATGGCTCCACAGAGATGTTCGAACTTTAAATTTGTTTTTAAGATTTAGGTAGTAATTTTGTTATAGTATAAATACATGAAATAAGAATTTGCGTGTATACAAATTTAGTTTCTTTTCTCAAATAGCGATTAAAACGCCATCATTATTTAACGGTGTTAAAACTTGAAACAATTTCCACATTTCGCTACTAACTTATCTTGGAGCATGCCGACTAACGTGGTAGTTGAAATAAATGCAGTTAGGCTGGGATTTATTTTTCAAAGATTAATTTATAAAGTTCTAAATTTACCGCGATATAGCAAAAGCTTTTCTAGGTGAAGTAATCCACACGATCAGTGTACCTAATCCCCCCCTTCCCGTTTCGTACGGGGGGGGGAAGGGGAGGGTTATACTGCACGCTCTTTACTGGACGTGCTCGTCTAGGCACTCATGTGGAGAGGGGGCTGTACTCCGGAGCTAACCCCCGGGATCGTCCAAAAATGTTGGACAAGTACGAGGTTGGATCAGAAAAATAAACACAAATTTGAGATAATGCGATGACAACAGCAGGGAGGCACTCACTCCCAACACGACGTGCGCATGGGATGACGGGGGTAGTCTATTCACGTTTTCTTCACACTTGTTTAATCAAACTTTTGAAAAATTACCCTGTGTACGTGTATTACGTACTTGGTTGTTTCCTAAATATATCATGTATTTTAAGTGTTTAATACTTCTGCGAATGTAAAAGTACCATATCTGTTGTCCAATTAAACTTTTACACAGATTTTATCTATACATTATAAGTATTAATTTATAATAAACATAAATAAACACATGTAGAATATAGATGTGTTGGTAATGCCTAGTAGGAAATTTATTTTATGCAAAATATTACACTGAGTACGCAAGAATGCGATGCGCTGTCCCTTTGGTGTAATTTTCTAAATTCTGTTAAGCTTTGTTAACATGAGGCGGAGGACAATTCTGAAAGTAGAACTTCAGCATGGCTTCAGAAATGTTGTAAGTAAACATGAATTGATTATAGTCGGCCGCGCGTAGCGTTCCACCGTTCACTCTAGTAGCAGACATCAACGTTATCGGACGTACAGTATGTACGCTTCGCTCAGCGATTGCACCATCGTGGTACGATGCGCAACAGTGCGATTTCTGTGAGCAGAGGGAGTCACACCTGGGAAAATCCATCGCCACATGTTGACGCAGTCCAGTACGCGCCATGGATCAACGAAAGGAGAATGAGTGAGTGAAACGCTCTGAAACGGGAAGAAGTGTGACTGATGAAGCATATCTGATCGTCCATCAACATCACATACACTGCGAACGCCTTTGTCGGGGAAGACCCACTAAAGTGAGTGAGTGAGTGAGAGAAGAGATTTGGGTGGCACTTAACAGCGTAGTCTTGAGAGCCGATGATGGTGATTGAGGTGAGTATGGTGCAGCGCCGGAATGAAAGGGCGGGGGAAACGGGAGATATCCGAGAAAACCCGCCGACCAGCGGCATCGTTCAGCACGATTCCCAAATGCTAAAATCCGGGAGTGGCCCGGGCCGGGTATTGAACCCGGTTCGCCTTGGTGAAAGGCGAGCAGGCTAACCGCTCAGCCACCGCGGTCCATACCTACTAAAGGAGATGTTGCGTAGGTAGGTAGTTGGGCTTAACGTCTCGTGAACAGCGATATCGTTAGAGACGGAGAGAAGCTGTGTGATCGCAAATTCTGGTTGGAACTCAGGAGCAACAGCAACGCTTATTTTCGGAAGTGGTAGAGTAACTCGTTTAACATTAGAACCAATCAACCGCCATACATGTGGACTAAGTAGAGAAGTGAAATGTGTATTTATTCGCCTTCAGTAAAAATTAATGTATATGCGGAAATTATCTTTACTTTTTTATTCAGTGTTTTATTTGTTGACTAGACAGTTCCGAATTCTCCGTAATAAGGACGTTAATTTTTTAATGTTTTGTTTTCATAACCGTGTCACGCGATACCAAAAGTTTTACTCTTTTTATAAAGTGTATGGACTCCGTTTTAGGAAGTCTTGTAAAACGTTCCCTTGCCTTTGAATTAATTAAATATCAATGCGAGCTTATATGCGAATGGACCCTTTACCAGAATCATTATAATTTGTATCATGTGCTGTATACCATAATGATTCTTTCAAGTACGTTGGTGTTACACTTGCTCCTAACCAAATAATATATACCTAGAATATACTTAGCCCAGCAAAGTTACAAGGTGGTGCATAATATTATCTCGTATATACGCAAGGAACTATGAGATATGTAAGGACATTTTTCGTAGTTTTATTTTTCAGTTACAGTACAAACATTTCTGAATGATTTCTCTGCTGTGCAATTCTGTTATTATGGACGAGAGTAAAATATCTTGCTTAATGACTGGGTATCCTTTTTTAGAAACTTTAACGGTGTGGTGTGACACGGTGACACTAAATGAATTCTTCCCAAACGTGTTACTCAGCTACGAAAATACTGCACAGAAGCCAATTATTTTCCAGATTTTAAGGATTTTTTTATTTTGGGGCGTAATGTCTATAGTTTTTTCGGCAACGAATACCAAATAATTAGAAAAGTAACATTAATCATGATTTTTTTAAACAGTAAATATGAGAATTTTAATATTAATTCTTAATTCGTACAAATTAAAAAAGTTAATTTAACACAAAGTTAGGTATCAGCTGAATAGTTTCTTAAAATAAATGCGGTGGCATGTTGCACTGTCTCCAAAATTCGATGGTTGATTAACACGAAGAAAGGAATTAACTTCTGGTCAGCGGGTTTCCTCGGGGTTCTCATGTTTCCCCTGCCCCTTAATTCCGGCACTGCTCCATTCTCGTTTCACCCTCATAGGCTCTCAAGACCTCAATGTTAAGAGCCGCCCAAATCTCTCCACACAAACAACTTTTGGTTATTGTGACTTTAAATGTTATCTGATAAGTTTAAATAGGAATTCGTGTGAACTTCGTAAAAAAAATTCCAATAAAATATTCTTTATGGCGTTTTGATGACGTAGACAATTATTTACAACCATAAACTAAAGATGCGGTAGACCACTTATTCGTCTTCTGTGCATGTACCCAACATTTACCTACCCCAATGGAACACAACTGTCAGAAAGTTACTTGGTCAACAGTGATAAACGAGTTAGTTAAATCTTAATTTTCAAACGACAAACACGTTTACATGAATTATTTGATCAATTTGAAGTTAATAAAACTGCATTAAAACTGATTATAGGTAGTATACAGACATCTCAAAGCACTTGTTTACTAAACTGGGTTCTTACCTCAAATCCAATCCATGCCATTTTTGCAAGTCGTATTGGGAGAAAACCAGCTCAATGTTGGGACACGTAGATTGGTTGCACGCAGCCAGCGAGATTGGTCTACCTCATATTTAGTCTATGGTTAGAACTGTAGCTAGATGTATAAATTATGTTGAGTACTAAGATGTGTACGAATAAAGCCTATTATTATGACATTTCTACAGTCCCTTCCGTTAGTTTTTAAAAGATTTTCTGCTATTGTAATGATTTTTTCAAGGCTATTATTTCATATCACAACGGAAATATTGTGTAACATGCTGATAATGTAGAATATAATTTTTGACTTCCAAACGGCCTTAGCCCTATCAAGTATATACACTTTCAAAAAAGTTTAGCACCACTTGTAATTTAGTTGCTCATGAAGGCTGTTCGTTGGTACAGTGGGCTCATTACAAATATACATCGGAATGGCATGTGTGGTATTCTGTATTGACAGTATTTTCATCCCCCGACTTTCACTTTGGCCGTGAAATCCATTTCCAGAAATTGCGGTGGTTCAACATTTTTAGAGGTGTGTATGATGAACCTCGTTACTTGTACAAAAAAGTAAGTGTGAGTGACAGAGCTTTGGGCGGTGCCCAACAATTGAGATCTTCATTGCCGATGGGAATGCAGCGAGGTGACGGTGGTGCAGCGACGGAATACAGTGGTGAGTAAAACAGGAGCAGTCAGAGAAAGCACGCAAACCAACAGCAACATCAGTCACGTTTCCCACGCGTGAAAATCCGGCCGGTAATCGAACACGTTTATCCATGGTGGAAGGCGAGTTATCCGAATACTACACACAGACATTCAGATTTAAAGAATTATTATCGGGTTCAAAATAACCTTGCTGATATTTGAACACTCAACCTACCTAACGCGAGTCGGACACTTTACAAATCAATTTGGTAAAGCACGCTTAGATTAATACAAATATTTTGGGGAGAAATAACGACTTTCGCTAGTAATTGGTGTTCTAAGTCACGCCTTTCTGCTTTCCTACACGTTCATGCTTTTCACTAGTATAAGTGTATGCACATTATAACGTGCTACACGTAAAGGTCCTTATTTACATTAGGGCGTGGTGTGTTTACGTGGCGTCATAAATGCAAATGCTTGAAGTTGTATAATTCACTCGCACATTATCCTTGTCAAGATAGTTATCCCGAAAAGATACGTGAGCTCTACTTTTCGTGAATGGTAACTCCTTGATATTATGCACGTAACGCCGCGAATTAATTTTTTATGTGGAAAATGAACGCAGCAGTAAAGCAGGGGAACGGCCTTGCGACCTCGCTGTTAAACAGTTATTGTTTCTCTGCTCACAATCACGTTTAAACGCTTTGCGTCGTGTGAAAATTACAGATTAATTTCTGAACACTGAACTTCAGTTAAAACATTAAAACAGCTGCCACGACTTGCTGTCAAAAGGACTTCGCGTGGCTATTACACTACGGCCCGTATATGGGTATCCGTAACTAACTTTCTGCACCATAAAAATAATTTATGTAGTCCTGTACTCTTTCCAATAATCATCAACCCAAGCCCTTTATTATGCATTATAATGCGGTAGTGGTTAGAGAAAGTTACTCGTCTGAAACTTCAAACAAACTATTGTGCGGTGGAAAAGATACGTAGTTTTGTAGTTACCTTCTTTGACAAATTTAAATTTTTTTGCTCCCTCTTTCGAATAGTAGGTTACACTTAGTGTTAGGTGATTTCTGTGATAATCAACATTGTCTACCTTAAAAATAATATACCTCATTTCAAATATTCTGAATCCCGTTGGCGTTACCCAGAAACGTTTAGCAGCTTCGGGGCTAAAGTAAGTTTTTGCGAACGTAGGTTCATAATACTGCTGTCTTCAGAATATGTTCAAATCTAATATGACAGTGTACGACAAGTTGTCACGTTCTTGAGGTGACTAGGACGGGCAGGTGATGGCTCTCATCAGAACTACGTTACGATTAGAAACTTTCCCACAGTGAGAATCGTTCAGGCACCTCGTGCTTCTTGCTTCTCCCTACTGCATGAGTATTGCACGTTATATAATTATAAAATGTTTGTGTACAGAATGTCTACTTATTTCCAATTAACCAAATTCATGACTCTTTCATGACATCTTCACTTATATTCATGACTTCTCAACAATGCGTAGCACAATGACAAAAACCCTTCTAGGTCTACAAATTACATTGCCTGCGAGTGTATAAAGTATGTTTTTGAAGGGTGTGCGGCCATAAAAAATGTATTTGTGCACTCCAATAAGCTCAAATCCGTGATGTCAATCAGGGAACTACATTCACTGAAAGTCAGTTGATAAGCTACTGCCGACTGCTAAATCAACAAAAGGAACTTGGAAAAAGTGACTTATAGCAGCGGAATTCTCGATATTCAGTGGGAGTCACAAATAAATCAGTGAAATTAAGACTTCATCTTAATTAGTTATCTGGCACTGATTATCAGTCACTCAGTTTTCAATATTTCCACTGATTTTGCAAAATTCTCACTGTTTCATTACTCAATATCATTACTTTTGATGACTTCAATTACCAGTCAACACCCTGGTGTATGTACGTTTTGTGTATATGCTAATATATGTCTTAACCTACGGTTGGGAATATGGAAAGGAACGAAGTTAGTAAGAACAAGTGTTGTACTCAGGTGTAGCTGAGGATAGGCGGGTGTAGGCATTACTTATGCTTAGCTACTTATTTATAAACAATAATTCCATCAAAAGATGGAAAAATTCTATTTCATGTATGAAATTATTTAGTGTATTTTAATCTGCGCGCTAAAGAATCACTCAATGACGCTATGTGGAACTGTTTTCACCGAATACTGTTACAGACAATACGTGGCAGCTCTGTACTTATGACATTTTAGCGCGTGAGACAAGCTATCCTGGCGGTGCGGTGTGACGATGCGACATATTTGATAGCGCATTATTCATTCCGGTCAAAATTTAAAATTATAATTTTTTTCATTCGCTATACACATTTCAATGCACATAAAGCGCCGTTATCACGACACGCCACGTGGTGACTGCACCGTAAATTTGTCTCGCAAGAAAAAAAAACAAAGGTGTGATGTAATGTCTTCTTATGTATTTGGTTTCACTCAGTGGAGTACAGCCATAATATGTCTTTATTAGCTATCGAATCATGACCGACTTAAAGCGTTTTACAACAAACTCCTCCGCGTATAAAGAATAGAGCGATATAGTCAGCGCGACTAAATAAACTTGGAATTCTGGGAAACTTGATCGGTGGCGGGAAATGGAGTGGCGAACCTATTCACATTAGCAGAGAATTTAAAAGCAAGCACAAAGCAAGCAGGAAGTAATGAATGAGAGAAGGCCGTAGAAAATAAAAAAATACATAACATTTTTTTTTTTTTTAAGATTTTGCTATTGTTTTCTCCTCGTGGCTGTTAAACGGTGGTTTTAGATGCGCTTGATATAAATATTATAATATTTCAGATATATATAATCATAAACCTGTCCTGTAAATTTCCTTCTGCAAATTTTTATCAGTGCCTGTCGGGGTCTTAACTACTACCTGCCTAACGTCTGTAAAGAATTCAAACTGCAATAACCTAACATAATATTTCTTTCAATGATAAAGCAGTTATTATTCGGAACAGTTGTAATACTCGCGCAATCACTAAGGTAACAAAGATACGAACACAATCCTTAAAACATTGCAACTCTGTTCTACGAACACTGCTTTTCTTTGCTTTTCAAAAATGGCGTGTCTATACAATGTGTTTTTAAAAGACGTGTCAAAATTAAAACCATGGCATCCTATCATTTTGTTACTAGGATTTCTTGTTTCATTAGCCCACAGATGCCATGGTTTAAATTTCGTCACGTAGTTTAAAAACACCTTGTATAGACTCGCAATTTTTTAAAAGCAAAGCTAGTTCTGTCAGTAGTTTCGCCACTAGATCTTTAGATAAGAAAAGAAATAGTTAAATATATTAACCCGACAACAAGCAACTCGCAGGTTATTGTCCATCGTTTTCAAGTTCTGTCAGAAGCGCGGGCGCTTTGAACAAGTTACTGTGCGTTTTTCGGAGCGAAGCATCGCACTGCCGCGCTTCAAGCGAAACTGACGGGAAGCTTCCTCGTGCATAATTAACTAGGCTGCGAAAACAGTTTCTGTCTGATCTCTGGCGGCACGTCTCGCGCGAGTTGCACCCCCCTCCCGCCTCTTTGCCTGCTATCACATGCACCACTCCCCGCCGAATGTTGACACGTGCGGGAGCCAAGGAAACTGCGCTCTCGGTATCCCTTGAGCGCGGACTGGTATACACCGAGAAAGCGAGAGCAAATATTTTATTCGAAACAAAAAAAAGATGACAGTGGTACGGGGAAAGGTACACGTAATGTTCGCGTGTACGCTACTCTCCGGCCATGTTTGCGCCCTCCTCTCATTCCAGCTCGCCCTGCTGTTTGATGACGGTCGTCAAAGATTCAGGACTTGAAACTTATTCTCGCTGCTCCCTCGGCAGCGGGCCAAGTTTCGCTGGCGGCGCGTGGGCAAGCGGGTGTTAAGTTTTGATGGGGAGACACCAGCTCAAGCCGTCCAACCCTTCCTTTTACCATTCGGAAACTTCCAGCCGGCACGCGGTAGCTCGTTACGTTTGTTGGAGTAACTGGCTGGGCGGCGTTCGAGACGTGGGTTTCAGAGGGGAGGCGACGGTGCAAGTTCGGCGGAGCAATACGTGCTCTTGAGACGCGATTGCTTCAAAGTTAACGGCTCGTCGGCTGCGATTTCGCTTCGTGCATCGGCCGCCTCTCAGGTGAGGGCAAACTTCTGCGCGACTAGATGGCGTGCATTTACATACAGCTTACTCGTGTCGAGTTATTCAGCGCGTGTCGTACGAACAAACATTTTTGAAGCGTTTTTACGTTCTGACACCCAAATCAAGCTGTGTATTCTGCATATTCAGCCTAGTTTCATGAAACACTTTTTTTTCTGCTGTGAACTATTCCCCATCATAATAAAGTTGGAAAGTGCAAAGAAAAATTTGAACAGCAACATCAACGCTATTTACCGGCAAAGCAGAAAGTGCTATTCGTGTAACTGCCACTTATTTCGCCATGAGGCCTATGTATCCACAAGCTGAATCGTTCTGTTTTTTCTCAAATGCAAACCGCAAAAATAAATATATTGGGTGGCATTTTGTCTGTAACAACCACTTTGTACCTAAAGACGGCTTAGCTCTGATTGTCGTAGGCATGCTTGGGACGTTTAATATTATGCCGGCTAATGATTTGCACGGTTCTTTAAGAAGGGGGTTGGTTACCTTTTTTAAAATATTAAAACTTTAAAATATTTTTACCGTACTATTTTCCCTAGAAGAAAGGCCATGCATCAAATGGATGTCACAAATATGAAACTTGATGTGCGCAAATTCATCTATTCTAAGATCAAGACTAATTAAAACTAAGGTTCATTAAAGTCATTGTGAATGCGAAGCAGTCAAATGTTGTGCTGAATACTTAAAGTAGACGTCATACTGAAATAGGTTTAAAGTTTGGAAATAAAATACTTGATTTGTTAGCGCAGGCTGCCCTAACCGGAGACAAACACCCGCATTCGGGAGGTCCCAGTTTTGAATCTCCGATCCAGCCATTTTTATACCGGTTTTCTCATGGTTTCTTGGAGTCACTCCAGGTGAGTGCTTAGGGTACACCGTCCCTTGAAAAGTGTATAACAGGGATTTCTGTATGGTTTCCCTAAACCAGTTCAGACCCAATGTGCACACTTTTGTACGTGCAGCACACGAGGTATATTTTTTGGCTGGTACTGCATGGCCCAATACAGAAATGTCTTCGCCGTGAGTAAACCTGTTTTAGGTTATAAACTGGTAGCCACACACAACGTCTAGATCTCATACATAGCTCACTGAAGCTTTGTTTTTCCCAATAATATGCGGAAAAAGAAACGCGGAGTAATTCACTTACTTTTCAAAGAATTCTGGTGTCCACTATAATTATGGACAGACATCGCAAACGCGAAACTAAAATTTAATAAATTATTTTAATGTATGTCTACTGCAGAGGCGATGCAAATTACAAGTGATTACCAAAGGAATAGAATCTGAAAAGCAAGAGTGGTCCAGATTCTCTCGCCAATCCGTTTAATTTCGGCGCTGCAGTTACCCAGAAATCAGGCTTCGTATCTTTCTAAATCCCTAGCTGTACACGAACGCACGCTGCGCGGGCCGGTTCAGTGGGATCTGGAATTAATCTGTGCCTAATGACCGGCGGCCCGTTTCCGAACCACGAAGAAACGTGGGTGTTGGGCCGATCAGACTGCGGTGTGGCCGATATCCAATTTAAATCGCGCACAATGCGACGAGGCAGAGCGCCACAGCGGGGCTCGCCGATTACACCCCTCCATCCCCCCAATTCAACCCATTCCCATCCTTCCGCATAGCCACTGCCCTTCCTCGTGTCTCTGTTTACATCGTCCCGCGAGGGATAAAGTGGTTGCTGTTGCCACCAGCAAGCGACAAGTGTCACAATAAAGCGCATTATGCGGGTTATGTGGTAATGGTCGGGGGGTGGGGATCAAATGCTATGGGTTAAAAGACAACTCGCTCTTCCGCGGACGGGCTACATTGTTAATTGTGAAGAGTGATTCATTCGTATAGGCGGGCATCAACCACATTATGTTACGAAGTGCACAATGCTCCATCATAGATACGCGATATGCTTTGCCGAGTTATTCATTACCTCGTTGGTGATTCACACAGAAGTTCTGCGTTGGAGGGAAATAAATTAGCAGCTTTTTTGTAGTCAAAAACTTGTCTGTAAATTAAAAACCAGACCTATATTTTCCAAATGGGTCCTGTCAGTATGATAGATAGAGATACTGAAAAATGCAAAACATTTTACAAGATATTTTCGACAACGCTCTAGCTAGTTAATTTGTTTTTGTTCTGATGATTAAGATTTTTATTCGACTAATTTATTTACAGACCAATTACAAGCGTTCTGCTTGATAGTACCAGAAGCCTCATTGGTCCAATGAAATGGTATAGTAACTTCGTACATGATTGAAAGATAATAATGAAAGAGAACTGTCTGACATGTGTACAGTTCGATAAACTATAATCTCTAGTAATAAAGAATAATTTCCAAATATCTCACTTTATTTTCTAGAGTACAAATAAAGTGTACATTGATTGAACTGTTTATATGGTAATTTTGTAATCTCCTATTTGTTAGGACTGGGAAATTCCGCGAATTCTCTTTAGGACAAGCTAGAGCTCAAATACACGTATACATCTGTTTTGTTTGCAATTGGATAACAGTTTATTAGACACGCCCAGGTGAACTGTGAGCCAAGAACAGACATGCAAGGAGATAAGCACCAATTCCCGTCCCATCTGGTCTAAGGTAAAAATGACTATACACTTGGGCAACAGTCGATAAACAAAAAGAAGTTGAGACTTAAACATACACAGTACAGTGGAGTAAAGACTACATGTTGTTCAAAACGTGAAATTTTCGCGTACCTAGATATTTGGTGCGTTTTATTTCACGCATACTTGATATTCACTTTCTACGGATTCGTACAACACAGAGATGCTGATGTAAATACAACGGTCAAAAATCAGACCTGACGCTTTTGTTCATTCATCATTGCAAAGTACAACGTATACACAAATAAAAAGTTACAACTACCGAGGAAATAAGTTTAAAAGATTCAAACACAATCACCACCGACGTAAAAAAAAGGCAGACTTCTATAGTTTCACGTGATTTAAATCGTTATCCTCACCATATACGTTTATTAAAATACTCAGTAACACACTATGGCAAATGATATAAAAAGTTGTATGTGGTAGCCAGCTCATTTGCACTAAATAACATCACATGTGAAATAAAGAAATTACTTTACCTTCCTGTAACACTGATATCACTTGTAAACTCTTTTTAAAAATGTCAGGTCAGTTAGGGCCCTGAAAGTTGTAAAAGCAAATGGTAGAAAATTGACGAATGTTGACTTCTTTAAAGTCCTGTGATGATACGGCATCAGAGGGAATAATCTCCGGTGGAGCTCATGTTATTCCACTTCTGGAAGTACCTATAGTATTATACCCTAAATTTGTATGTGCATAAAAGTAATACATGTTCTTATTAGGATATCTCATCGCGTTGCTGCTTTCCTTGCTTTACACACTAAAAGTATTTCTAGTAAACTTCCTAAACTGTAATTGAAGATTTTAACCTATACATAGAATGGAAATAATACCACATATCAGTATGCTAATATAGGCATTTTAAGCGTTGTTACAATGCAAAGTTGGCATCTTCCATACGCATTTGACTCTTTCCTGAACAAATGCAGGAACGCTACCATGGGCAACTAATTTACCATTCGTGCTTTCTCACCTAACGTATGCACTGATGTGGTAAATTTACGAATAATTTTTTAGAGTGCATTTACAGAGTTAACATTCTTTGTTTCCTCGCCATGTGTGCACAGAAAAATGTATTGTTTCACTCGTGTGTTATAAACGGAATCTCTCAAAAGTGAAAGAAAAAAAAAATTATAATTTATGTATTTTTGAGACAGACTCTGTTCAACTTAGCTTTATTACATATGATGTTTCAAGAAAACAAAATTATCACAGTGAATTCGAAGATATTAAATATAAATTGTGAACTCAAAACATGGTCGTGGTTCTTGTGTTACCTTTTAAATAAGGTTTTAAAATCATTGTTTTTCTCCTGTGAATATAATGTTAATTCACACAATAACACTTGACTATATCAAGTCTCCGTTCATCATAGTGTTCTTTTTGGATAGGCATACTGAAACGTACATGCAAAAAATTAACAGTTCGAGTTGATGATGTGAACAACGTAAAATGCTTAAACATGATAGCTCAGTTGGTGCAGCTTCTTAACAAAAATAGCCAGGCAGTGAGTTTCAGATCCAGTCTGTATACGTAACTTTCACTTCCTCCGTTAGACGTAATAATGAAGCAGGTTATTTTGGGCAAACTTCCAAATGTCTAGTGGGAATGAATGCTTTACTTTTAGCAGTTTTAAACCGCAAGCATTTTCTACATTTTCGAAATGACACTGAATTAATTTTCGGCTATATTTCACATTAGCACTTGGTTAACGGTTGAGCGCGCAGGTAACTCCACGGCTCGCTTCAATACGTTATACACTTGTTATCATCTCCCGCCACACATATTTTCCATTGATGTGCCCTACACCGGATCCGCTAATAAGTGTTTAAATATACGATTATCGTTTCAGAGACAATTTAAGCAACTAATTTAATATTGCGTAAAAATCATTCAATAAATGTGGAACTAAAGTTATATATATAATTAATATTTATTAGTTTCTTTAGTATTAATTAGTTTGTCTTTGAGGAATAAAAAATGTGTTGTTGAAAATATTAATACCTATTTTAAAAGAGATTCAGCTACCAGTACCCGAGTATCCATCGTTAAACATTCTTGATACTTAACTAATATGTTGTGTACATAATATAGACCACATGACATGTGATTTAGATGGAAAAGTTAATTAGGAGCATAGAAACTTAGACTTCTATATTCCGATGTATTTTACTTTTCGATGCTGTATTTTAAAAACTATAAACATTTGACTACACATATTCGCATTAATGTGGTACTTATATCATTCTATTTCAAATCATCAAATACAAATTTATCGTTAAATATGGCCTTAAGCTACTTACTTACCTTAGAAAACGAAAAAGAAATATTTCCAGTTGGACACGCTCGGCCGCTTTGAAGAAAATAGCACACAGATATCAAGGGCGGCGTCTGAAAGGCGGCGGATCAGGTTACAAATGCTTCCAGAACACAGAGCCGGTACGGAACGCGATCGCTACGTGCAGTGTGGCACATCCCGTGCTGGAACATGTACTACATCAGTGCTGAGCCGCAGAACACGTGAGTGCACTGTTGAGCCTCAGAATACGTGAGTATACATCAGTGGATAGCACAGCGGTTCCTTTGATGTGTAGGTACCTGTTCGCTGATTGACAATGCTTCCCGGCAGAAGCCGGGCCTGCACTTAAAAAAAAATATTTCTGCTGAACTTTAGAAACGGAATTAGAAGTTTGTAACCCATATTTCGTATTGAAATATTACCAGACATGTGGCTACAAACACGTAATGTTTAGCGTCGTTGCCATACAAAATTGAGAAGTTTACTACGAATTTGACTGTTTCCCGAGCAAATGTATGAACGCTACCATGAACGTTCGGGAAATAGTTTTACCATTCGCGCTTTCTCACCCTGCGTATACACTCAAATAGTAAATTTTGGAATAATTTCTTAGAGTGTGACTTCACCGCCACCACCTCCTCTCTGAACCAAACTCCGATGGGGTGTACTGGAAGTACAGTTGTGATTCTTTAGCCATTTATTTTGGGATCCTACAGATTTTTCAGCCAACGGCTTCCCCCGGAAAAAATTTGTCATTTGTAGCCAATCCATCTGAAAATTGAAAACAAAACATCACTCTTCCTCGTTGGGAAGTCGGTTTTGTTTAATCATTCCATGCCTTCTCAGAATGTCTCTATGAAGTCTGGGGTTCTCATATCGACCCCCCATTATTGCCATACCATGGTGTTAGCCACATCAATAAACCAAATCACACGCTGATTGACTCCGCGAGACCCTGGAAAAGGCATTGTGTCTTATTGTTTACTGCTTGTGGTTGAAAAAAAAAATAAATAAAGAGTCCCTATTGGCTGGGCTGCCGGTTTGACATGTAAGTTGCCAGGCGCTGGTTGGAGAACGGCGTTCCGGCATGTTGCTGGCCAGTGGCGCCATCTATGCAGGCGTGTGCACCTGGAGTTCGTGGTATAAGCAGCTGTCTCATTTTTTTATATTCTGTTCACGGTAAAGTGAGCACTTTCGAAAGCCCTGCTTAGGATCTACTTGCATGCACGCTGAGTGTTCTTTCATAATATGTAAAATTAACATTCCCATGGTCTTGATCACTTTATTCATGCGCCGGTCAAGTGAAGCTGCAAAATTATAAGCAAAGTAAATATTTCACAAATGCACTAATTCTTACACTTAGATACATTTAAAAAAAACAGATAGCAAAAGCAGTCATTTTGGTATTCTCTAAAGTTTACGTTATACTTATAATTCGAGGTAAAAACTTGGATCTACTTTCTCCCCATCCTCGCCAACTAAACTGGACCCATAAGTTAGCGTGCCTACTAAACTACATGCAGGTAGACGCAGTGGCATTTTTCAGAGGTAGATTTAAAAAGTGCTTAGCTAATCGTGAACTGCCTATATTCCTAATTAATATGTATTCTGAGCAGCGACCAGTCGAGTTCATGCATGTGAAGGCGTATGATGTAAACCGGCATCTCGGACATGTTTCTCGCGGATATAGCTTGCAGACATGCAACCCGTACACATTGCAAGAGAGAAGGAGGGTTAAAAGGCAGAGCTGCGAAACGTATGTACTCCTACAGCGATACACTAACGCAGGAAAGCCACGCCACGTTTGTTTCGGTGCGCCGAGGGTTTGGGGAGAGTGGAAATTTGGAGGTGGTAAAAGTAATTAACACTGTCATACAATTATCAATAAATTGTCAGGACAACACGTTTATCACACACATTATAGGAATAAATGACAGTCATAATTTGTTATGTAATCGGGTGTCTCCGTGAATGGAAAAAGGATACAGACCGGTAAATTTAATTTGAAATCGATTATGGTTTATTGTGAATAATTCCGCAACCAAATTTATCAGCTGAATCGTGTCGATAAGTTGCGTCACGCGAAACCATGCCACCCACGGAAAAGTATGCTACCTCCTTTGGTGTCACATAAATGTTTTGTTCCTTGCGATTATCAAATGTACGATGCTGTCGTTTTTTCGCCCCGTTCTCCAGAGAGGCAAAGATTGAAGTGGTGCAGTGATAAACTACTGAACTCACATTCGGAAGGACTTGGGTCCGAGTCCTGGTCCGGCCATCCTGATTTCGGTTTTCCATAGTTTTCCGACATCACTCCAAGTGAATGCTGGAATGGTTCCTTACTACAGACCACGGCCGATTCCATTCCCCGTTCTGCTTGTCTGAGCAACCTACTCCGTCTCTAATGACCTGTCTGTTGACGATATGTTAAGCCCTACACAGAGGTCACATGACGTATAGATAAAATCTAAATGAAATGGGACGTAAAGATTTGAGTAGGCTCCCAAGCAGTCCATCGCCAATTCGTATCCTTAAAAAGAAATGTTATTTTGTATAGTGGNTGACGATATGTTAAGCCCTACACAGAGGTCACATGACGTATAGATAAAATCTAAATGAAATGGGACGTAAAGATTTTAGTTGGCTCCCAAGCAGTCCATCGCCAATTCGTATCCTTAAAAAGAAATGTTATTTTGTATAGTGGGGGGGTTGGAAGGTGGATCACGAGTCATACTCGCCATATGAGGGTCCTACAGGGAGCATCGACGATGCTGCCAGATGAGGAACATCGAAGAAACGGACCATTTCGCGGACCAGAAGGTAATTCCGTGGCATTAGCTCAATACGGTGCAGGAGACCGTGCAGACTGTTCAAAACGCAAATACGGTCCATCAGTGGAGAGACCTCCTCCCTCCCCGCTCTCCAGGGACGCGTTTAGCGCTCGTCGCGTTTTCGCGAGCGGGCCGGATGGCGCTCTTAACTTAAGTCGACTCTCCACAGGATGCTTAGTGTTGTATTTTCAGGAGTAACTGTCTCAGGCTCAAATTTTCGTTTAATACTGTGAAAGAAGAAGAAAATTCAAGTAATCATACTAAATAAGCACTATAGATGCTAGAAAGGACAGTACAGTTTAAGAATTTGTAGAAGATATAGTCTTATAAGTCTAATACCGACATAAAAATGAATACAAAAGCTGGTTTGCAATTAATTTAAAGTGGACCTATCAATAAAAAAAATTTATTAAGCCAGTGGACATCAACTTGCCGGTGGAGACTATCCTGTGCATAAGAAGTATCGTAGGAAGAAGAAACAGGAAGACCAACATCATTATACAGGTTGAGTATAAAAGAATTCCCCAAATTTGAAGGTCTATAATATCGAAACCAAACAACCCACAACCTAATGATCAAATCAAATGAACAGTGGAACTGTGAAATTTGTTTACCATATCTTCATAAATGTTCAATGTGACCACCACGAGCTTCCCAAACGACATCCATGCGATAATCAAACTCGTTCCACGCTCTTGTCAGCATGTCCGGTGTAACGATTTGGATGGCGTCCGTAATTCTCGGTTTGAGGTGGTGAGAGGGTAGCGAGCTCGCATTTGACATGCGACACTCTGATATAAAATATGTTTGTGACAGCCATTTTCAAAACAAGTTTTTTATATAATAAAGTGGCGTATTTTTAGGGTGGGTTACTACTATACCAAATTTTGCGAGAATCGGCTGAACGATTCTTGAGATATAATTTAAGTGCTTTATTTACAAGTCATGTGCTATTTAAAAAAAAAAGTGGTGTTGCATATGTCGTGAATGACGGTTTGAATATTTGCAATATGTATAGTTAGCACGCCAAGTTTGTTTGTGATAGGGGGTATGGTTTGGGANACTATACCAAATTTTGCGAGAATCGGCTGAACGATTCTTGAGATATAATTTAAGTGCTTTATTTACAAGTCATGTGCTATTTAAAAAAAAAGTGGTGTTGCATATGTCGTGAATGACGGTTTGAATATTTGCAATATGTATAGTTAGCACGCCAAGTTTGTTTGTGATAGGGGGTATGGTTTGGGATATATATTACGTCCTATGAAACATTTGTTGCAAAACAGTAACAAGCTTTGAAAGTAAAGACACACCGTGACAACTGCCTTGTGTTGTTGTGTGCGTGTTGTAACAGGTTTTTGTGTGAGGTTTTTAAATTCATTAAGTTCTAAAAAAAAATCTTAGCTTGTCTAGAACGCACCACACAGCGCGTATTATGCAGGCATTAAGGAAAATACTTTTTTCTTTTCTGTGCTGGCAGGCCTGCGCGAACAGGGGCGCGAGATTTGTTTACTTTTCCGCATATCGGTGTGTCAATTACGTGAGCATTTCTAGCCTGGCATAGTGGAGTTTATTTATTTTACTGCTTGTTTTCACATGTGGCGAAGTTAAGGCGACACCGCCTCGTCGTACGCTTAACCTCAGAAAATTATTATAATAATTTTAAATTAAATAATAGGAAAGAAAAAAAATAGGTTAATGTGGATGAAATTGTGAAACGTTTCTTAAAAAAAGCAAGGTATCTACATTACAAACACAATAAATGTTTGTAGGCTGTTTGTTGACAATGTCTATATTAAGAATGGGTTGCCAGGGTTCATAAATGGCAACAATCAACTAAACGAATCAGGAAGGGAAAACTATACAAATGGAAACATGTCAAGGAAAGAAAGACATTTTTTTCATGGATATGACTAATCCGCAACTATTGAGATATGATAAAGTTATTACACGCAAGATAAAATAATACTAAATAATTTAACGAATAGAAATTGATCGAAAAACACACAGGAAAGCAACCAAAGTATATAAAAACATTCACTATATAATATACTCTCATACGGTTATCTACATGAGGCATCACCCACTATTCACGCTCATTTTAAGCTTTACAAAAATAACCGTTATTTTAAATGATAGCTGTGAGACCTGTTGCCTGATGGGCTCTTCTTGTTGATCCCGAGCTCGCGCTACAGCCACAGATATTCCGATAAGTCTGTTCACGGTAAAGTAAGCATTTTATATACAAATATTAGAAAAAATAATGCTTATAACTACACACATTCTACAGTACGCACTGGCACGCAGGCTGTCGGCAAAGTTGGTAGCGAATTAATAATAAAGTTGTTCTTATAATTTGACTTTCTTTATGAGTCTAACATTGAAATTTGTGGTCACCGAAATTAGTGTTTCTTGTTTACACTGTAGAGGAGGAATCTGTTTATTATAGTCTATTCACGGTTCCTTCACACATTTTTAATCTAACCTTTGAAAAATCACTCCATGTATGACGTATTTGATTATTTCCTAAATGTGCCGTGTATACGAGCGTGTTATAATTCTATTACCGCAAAAGTGCCTTATTTTTGGTTAAATTATACTTTTACTTAAAATGTATGTATAATTTATATTTCATTTATAATTCATATAAATAAAAACAGTGAGAAAACGGGCGTGTTGGTATAGCCTAGTAATGAAATTGTCCCGATGCAAAATATTCTTACACTGAGTGCTCGTGAATGCGGTGCGTTCTCCTTTTGGTGTTTTTTTCTAGACTTAGTTAAGCTTTTTTTGCACGAGGCGGAGGAATATCCTGAAAGCAGAATTTATGCAGGGCTTCAGAAAAGTTGGAAGTAACTGCGAATGGACAATACCTAAAAGTTCCATGATTTATCTTTTGTGGCGCATGTCTAAGGTGATGAGGCGCACGTCAATGCTACTTTTGCACACGGTGGACGAATACATAGTGGGCACGAAAATACATCCGAAGTAGGTCTTTCAAAAGTAGTCGATTTACGGTGAACAACGTAAAGGCACAGAATAAATAAGCACACAGAGAATAAATGGNAACAATCAACTAAACGAATCAGGAAGGGAAAACTATACAAATGGAAACATGTCAAGGAAAGAAAGACATTTTTTTTCATGGATATGACTAATCCGCAACTATTGAGATATGATAAAGTTATTACACGCAAGATAAAATAATACTAAATAATTTAACGAATAGAAATTGATCGTAAAACACACAGGAAAGCAACCAAAGTAGGCCTATATAAAAACATTCTCTATATAATATACTCTCATACGGTTATATACACGAGGCATCACCCACTATTCACGCTCATTTTAAGCTTTACAAAAATAACCGTTATTTTAAATGATAGCTGTGAGACCNACCCACTATTCACGCTCATTTTAAGCTTTACAAAAATAACCGTTATTTTAAATGATAGCTGTGAGACCTGTTGCCCGATGGGCTCTTCTTGTTGATCCCGAGCTCGCGCTACAGCCACAGATATTCCGATAAGTCTGTTCACGGTAAAGTGAGCATTTTATATACAAATATTAGAAAAAATAATGCTTATAACTACACACATTCTACAGTACGCACTGGCACGCAGGNAGCATTTTATATACAAATATTAGAAAAAATAATGCTTATAACTACACACATTCTACAGTACGCACTGGCACGCAGGCTGTCGGCAAAGTTGGTAGCGAATTAATAATAAAGTTGTTCTTATAATTTGACTTTCTTTATGAGTCTAACATTGAAATTTGTGGTCACCGAAATTAGTGTTTCTTGTTTACACTGTAGAGGAGGAATCTGTTTATTATAGTCTATTCACGGTTCCTTCACACATTTTTAATCTAACCTTTGAAAAATCACTCCATGTATGACGTATTTGATTATTTCCTAAATGTGCCGTGTATACGAGCGTGTTATAANAACCTTTGAAAAATCACTCCATGTATGACGTATTTGATTATTTCCTAAATGTGCCGTGTATACGAGCGTGTTATACTTCTATTACCGCAAAAGTGCCTTATTTTTTATTAAGTTATACTTTTACTTAAAATGAATGTATAATTTATATTTCATTTATAATTCATATAAATAAAAACAGTGAGAAAACGGGCGTGTTGGTATAGCCTAGTAATGAAATTGTTCCGATGCAAAATATTCTTACACTGAGTGCTCGTGAATGCGGTGCGTTCTCCTTTTGGTGTTTTTTTCTAGACTTAGTTAAGCTTTTTTTGCACGAGGCGGAGGAATATCCTGAAAGCAGAATTTAAGCAGGGCTTCAGAAAAGTTGGAAGTAACTGCGAATGGACAATACCTAAAAGTTCCATGATTTATCTTTTGTGGCGCATGTCTAAGGTGATGAGGCGCACGCCAATGCTACTTTTACACACGGTGGATGAATACATAGTGGGCAGGAAAATACATCCGAAGAANACGTCAATGCTACTTTTGCACACGGTGGACGAATACATAGTGGGCACGAAAATACATCCGAAGTAGGTCTTTCAAAAGTAGTCGATTTACGGTGAACAACGTAAAGGCACAGAATAAATAAGCACACAGAGAATAAATGGCGTAGAGGTTCTTTGATATGGGCGTGCCCATTCACTGATAGGCTGCGCGAGGATTTGGGAAATGGCCTTGTGTCTGATTGGCTACTGTATGCAGCTGAAGATCCCTCATTGGCTGAACTGGCGTCTTACGAGTAAAATATTAGTCGGTGATTGGCAAACGGCATTCCGGCATATCTCTGGTGAGTGATGCCATTTTGCTGACGTGTAGGTACTGCTGGAGTTCGCGGTATAAGCGGCTGTTTCATCTCTGTATTCTTAACTATGCGCTGCTCACGGTAAAATGAGCACTTTTGAAAGCCATTCTTAAGAACTAGTTGTATGCACATCTTGTATTCTTCCACCGTACGTAAAATTACATTTGTCACGGGCCTGATCAGTACAGTTATTATTAAAGCAAATATTTTAGGAGTTTTTTTTTTATTCTCACACGTAAATGCATCACAAATACAGAAAATAAATCAAACCANGTACGTAAAATTACATTTGTCACGGGCCTGATCAGTACAGTTATTATTAAAGCAAATATTTTAGGAGTTTTTTTTTATTCTCACACGTAAATGCATCACAAATACAGAAAATAAATCAAACTATGTAAGTATCCACAAAAGTTTACTTAATACTTCTATTTTTATGCTAAACCATGGATCTACTTTTCGCCCGTCTTCAGCAACTTTACTGCGTGCCCGTTAAAATAAATGCATGCGGGGGCAGTGACATTTTTCAAAGGTTGATTTCAAAAGTGCCCACTGAACCGTGAACCGCAGCCTTGACAGCGCGGTACAAGCAGGCGCGACCACACTACACTTGGTGGCGTGGCAACTTGCGCCGCGTGCCCGGCAGGTGTGCCAACGCCGGCGGCACCACGCGGCGAGACATATCGGGAGCGCTGCGCCTGCCGACAGCGTGCCCTTGCTCGTCGTAAACCGGCCGGCAGCCGCTCGTACGTCACCCGGAGCCTGACTAGCATTCAACGCAACCCCCACCCCCCGGACAAGGACTAGCCCCCCACACACCCTGCTTTCCCACGACGTAGATGTGATTCCGACACGCGCCGATAGAGTTCGCTCGTCATTTATACCCCATTCGCGGTTACTTCCAACTTTTCTAAAGCCCTGCTAAAGTTCTAATTCCAGTGTATTCCGCCTCACGCAAACAAANATTCGCGGTTACTTCCAACTTTTCTAAAGCCCTGCTAAAGTTCTAATTCCAGTGTATTCCGCCTCACGCAAACAAAGCTTGACCAATTCTAGAACATTGCCGCATTTTTGCGCACTCTGTGTAATAATAGTTTGCATAAAAATTTTTAGTTATAGGCATTATCAACGCACAAATTTTCTCACTTGTATTTATTCATACGTACTATAAATTAAATATTATTTATTGAAGAAATACAAGAGAAAGTTCAATTTAACTAAA
Source organism: Clitarchus hookeri (assembly GCA_002778355.1). NCBI lineage: Eukaryota > Metazoa > Arthropoda > Insecta > Phasmatodea > Phasmatidae > Clitarchus > Clitarchus hookeri. Next base: position 222,227 of record NQII01000599.1, read on the forward strand.
CAGAATTTTTTTATGTTAGCAGAAGTATAAAACGCTTGTGATACAATATACTCGTATATTTAGGAAACAACCATGGGGGTGATATTTCAAATATTTGGTGCAAAAAGTGTGAAGAAACCGTGAATGGAATATATTGAGCAAGTTCAAAGCATTGCTGAGGTTACTTCTACTGCAGACTGGGAAGATCAATGTTTAAAGTTTAGCAAAGAGAAAATTTTCGCCACTAGGTAAGCGCTAGTGTCGGCAACGTACCAGATTGTCTCTATTTTATACGTTAAAACAGGATATGGCAACAATCTTTAATAAAATATAAAATAACTTCCTTGCTGAGTAAAATATTTCCCTTTAATATTCACATAGCTTAAAATTTTAATTAAAAGTTACTTTTTGGAACACTGCGCATCTAGTGGTGGAGACTTCCCCAATGCCGAACTCTCACATAAGGTATCTCGTTTTGTTCCTAAACTGAGTAGAATAAACCTTAGTGTTTCTAAGTTCCTGTCCCATTGTGTAACCTCACTCANATTCGCGGTTACTTCCAACTTTTCTAAAGCCCTGCTAAAGTTCTAATTCCAGTGTATTCCGCCTCACGCAAACAATTCTAGAACATTGCCGCATTCGTGCGCACTCTGTGTAATAATAGTTTGCATAAAAATTTTTATTTATAGGCATTATCAACGCACAAATTTTCTCACTTGTATTTATTCATACGTACTATAAATTAAATATTATTTATTGAAGAAATACAAGAGAAAGTTCAATTTAACTAAACAGTATTTTTTTATGTTAACAGAAGTATAAAACGCTTGTGATACAATATACTCGTATATTTAGGAAACAACCATGGGGTGATATTTCAAATATTTGGTGCAAAAAGTGTGAAGAAACCGTGAATGGAATATATTGAGCAAGTTCAAAGCATTGCTGAGGTTACTTCTACTGCAGACTGGGAAGATCAATGTTTAAAGTTTAGCAAAGAGAAAATTTTCGCCACTAGGTAAGCGCTAGTGTCGGCAACGTACCAGATTGTCTCTATTTTATACGTTAAAACAGGATATGGCAACAATCTTTAATAAAATATAAAATAACTTCCTTGCTGAGTAAAATATTTCCCTTTAATATTCACATAGCTTACAATTTTAATTAAAAGTTACTTTTTGGAACACTGCGCACCTAGTGGTGGAGACTTCCCCAATGCCAAACTCTCACATAAGGTGTCTCGTTTTGTTCCTAAACTGAGTAGAATAAACCTTAGTGTTTCTAAGTTCCTGTCCCATTGTGTAACCTCACTCAGCGGCACGTAGATACGAGGTTTCTTCAAAAATTAGCGGGACCTCGGGTAGTAAAAAAAAAAGTACAACACTCTTGAGATCTGCTTACCTGGAGCTATTTTTGGCGTTAGAGGCCGGGAAGCGCAGGAGTGTTGCTTGTACGTAGCGGTACCCTAAGCGGTGGTCCTATCGTTTCATTGGTGGAAAGTCTGTAGCAAAGTTCAGCACAGGCTCTTATAGTAGTTTCATTCGTATTCGGGTAGTGTGTTCTAAGGTACAGCTATCTCAATAGGCTAGGCAGTTTTTAAAACTGTTCGAGGACTCCAAAATAATATTATAATTTGTGTGATATCCCGAAAGTATCATTCCGTTTCAGTCTGAGTTGTGTTTTTTTTTTTTGCAGAAGAACGTATTGTGGACACGTTTAAAAGTTTCAATAGTTTCGTCAGAAACTCCGTATTTGAACCATAGCTCAACGCAATTCAAGCGTCAGATACGCCGAAAAAATTTTTTTGTTGAATTGAACAACGTTTGTTTGGCGCAACCAATTCAATGTTTGTATGGGTGCACTAAAATATTTTTTGGTTGCCGAAACTATTTTTTTTCTTATTTGTTTTCCCCACAAAGATTTCGTTGGCGTCACAAAATATTTGTTTGGCTCTACAAAAATTTAACTGTTTCAGTTAATATAAAAAAAAAATGGAAGCTTGACCGATATTCGGATAGAGATCGTTTGCGCCTGCACGCTGCGCCTTAACCACCTTATCTACGGTAAGAACTATACCAATAGGAATGTTCTTGACGCCTATACATCGAATATTGGTAAACGTGCGCAAATAAATATTTCAAGTTTGCAGCTTTNAATAGGAATGTTCTTGACGCCTATACATCGAATATTGGTAAACGTGCGCAAATAAATATTTCAAGTTTGCAGCTTTAGTTTTTAGTTTCCTATTGAATTGGTTTTATTAGGATTATTATTCCATTATTGAGCAGAAATAATTGCGCTTACAAGTACTGTTACTATCCTAATTCTAAAAAAAATACAAATAAACTCTCGATCTGTATTTTTGGAATGAATGCAATCAAACGAGTCACGAAACAAATATATACAGTTGAAACAACAATAATATATTTTTCACTGTTTCATTTATTTTTTTCAACACAGATGTTTTGTTAATTCATGCGTGTATTTTGTTATGGGTACATAATTAATTTTGTTGCTTTTCTAGTTTTGTTTATTCAACAAAACACTTCTTTGGGGCAACATTATGTGTTTNAATTTTTTTTCTTATTTGTTTTCCCCACAAAGATTTCGTTGGCGTCACAAAATATTTGTTTGGCTCTACAAAAATTTAACTGTTTCAGTTAATATAAAAAAAAAAAATGGAAGCTTGACCGATATTCGGATCGAGATCGTTTGCGCCTGCACGCTGCGCCTTAACCACCTTATCTACGGTAAGAACTATACAAATAGGAATGTTCTTGACGCCTATACATCGAATATTGGTAAACGTGCGCAAATAAATATTTCAAGTTTGCAGCTTTAGTTTTTAGTTTCCTATTGAATTGGTTTTATTAGGATTATTATTCCATTATTGAGCAGAAATAATTGCGCTTACAAGTACTGTTACTATCCTAATTCTAAAAAAAATACAAATAAACTCTCGATCTGTATTTTTGGAATGAATGCAATCAAACGAGTCACGAAACAAATATATACAGTTGAAACAACAATAATATATTTTTCACTGTTTCATTTATTTTGTTTCAACACAGATGTTTTGTTAATTCATGCGTGTATTTTGTTATAGGTACATAATTAATTTTGTTGCTTTTCTAGTTTTGTTTATTCAACAAAACACTTCTTTGGGGCAACATTATGTGTTTTTCGCTCTACACAAACAAATATTTTGTTGGCTTTCATCTCAACGTAGGTGGGTCCCTCAAGTTTTTTTTTCTGTGAATTTCGTACCTTTCCACCATAGAATCGGTAAACATGCATACGTGAGAAGGAATGGCGGTTCTTTTGACGTGGACTATGTGTTAGCCGATTAGCTGTGCGATGCTCCTGAAGAGGTATAGTATCCGATTGATTACTGCTCGCAGTGAAATAATTCCCTATTGGCATGTCCACTGCCGAGGGATGCGGCACTCGCATCCACTGACAAGAAAATCGCGTCCTTCATCCTTGTAACAGAGTCGTCATTTGTTACTCTTCATTAGTTTTTGTATTGTCATTATTTATATTTTTAACGAGATTTCCTTGGCACACATTCACGTCTTCGCAAGGTTAGTTAATAATAATTTGCACATACGTAAACATTTAATAAGCGTATAATATAAATGAAATTATCAGTATTTTAATTTTAGATTTTTAGAATGTTCTAAATGTTTTTATTTTTATAAATTAACTAAAACTCTCTTCTCCAGTAAAAGTTAAGCAACCTAAAAATTTTGTTTATATTTTAATTCTCTTGATACATCAGAAATCAACACATGTAAAAGAAACACTATGTAACAATATAATAAGAGAATGCAATGGCATAAAAGTAATCCATGTGCCCTTATTTACTTAAATGCGAATATTTACAGGTTTGGGAGTATCAGCTAAAAGGACTTGGAAACGTGGAAGCAAAGGGTTCATCCCTATAATAAGGAAAAAATAGGCTGTCAATTTACAAACCGTGCTGTTGAGAATTTAGTTAAGTCTGTAATTCTATAAATATACATCAGTTCCATGTATAATTAATTTACTGTGAAGGGAATTCTTGAGACTATAATATCACAAGTTTATTTCACAAGTTTCATGTGCTCTCGTGCAACGTTACGTAAGCAATTGTGCTGTTAACTGGGCTAGCGAGTACCTTGTGCTGCTGGGAAAAAAGTCCCCTAACGTAAGTAGCCTATGTTACTGTTACGGTAATTCTTATCCTAATTCGTATGAACAAAAATAACCTTTTTACAGTGGCCACCAAACAAATATGATATATTTAACCAGAAGTTATGACATACTAATAGTTTTCCTTAGTCGCCAGTACTTCTGTTGGTATGCATTTAGAGTAAGCGCTAAAAGCTCTTCACGATAAAGGGAGCAGCGCTTTTGATATCAACCTTAGAACAAACCCACTACTCCTTCCTACCTGCATATATTTTAATGGGCGCAGTGAGTGACATGCACCCAGTAAAATTGGTAACGATGAAGGGAAAGTTGTTATATGTTTTAACGTATAATTTAAAGTGTTGGGTAACCGTTTGTGACAACTTAAATAATTTATTAAGCTTTCTCTTTTTTTAATACATCTAAGCGTGAAAATTTGCAGATTTGTATAATACTTACTTTTATAATTATTTCATAGTTTAACTTGACCGACGCATGAATAATGTGATGAGGCAGTGTTAATTTTACGCAAGGCGGAAGAATACACAACGTGCATACAAGTAGTCCTTAAGCAGGGCTTTCAAAAGTGTTCAGTTCACCGTGAACAGCCTATGCTTACCTCGAACCAGTTGCACAAAGCAATTCCACGAATTTGGGGTGAACACATCTGTGAATGTCAAAGCGTCTCGCGGTGGTATTCTGAAACAAGAGTGAGGTCATGGAACTAGCACGGGAAAGTAAGCATCGCCAAAGCAATGCGGATCGGAGCGGCAGAAAACGCTCCCCTCAAACGAGTCATTGATCCCACAGCCTGTTTGCTCCGGCGGCGGCATCTCTTCCCCCGGGCCGTGCCTCATCATCGCCGTCCTCGGCAGCCGCTCCGAACTTCGCACACGAGCCGCTAATACATCCCCCCCGTCATTGTCTCGCAAATAACGCAACTCCCGGTCGCCCGGCGCTAGTCCCAGTCAACAACATTCGAGACGCCGTCGATGATCCGTTTCACAGCTGCATTTCTCACTCCAAACGTGAGTTAAAGGCTTTTCACGTTAAACTGAGCACTTTTCAAAGCCCTGCTTGAGATTTACGTCTATATATACATCGTGTATCCTTCCGCCATATGTAAAATTAATATTTGTTCAGGGTTGATCACTTTATTCATCATATATCGGTCAAGATAAAATGTGATATTAGATAAGTAATTGTTTTACACATTTTCTGATTCTTACACTCATACGCACTCAAAAGAGAGAAAGAAATATAAATAATTAAATTTTTCACAAATGTTTATCTAAAACTTTCAATTTAACGTTAAGACGTGAAACTACTTTCTCTCTTGTCGTTACCAACTTTACTGCGCACATGCGAGTCAGTTTAGCAGTTAAAATACACGTAGGTAGTGGCGGTGATAATCTTTCAAAGGTTCATTCCAAAAGTGCTGAGATAATTGTGAACAGCCCATAAAACTTTGACTGCGGCACTGCATATTTAGCACATTTACAGATATTAAAGAGAAGTTAGAAGTGTGTCACTTGCACCTATCACAGCATCACGGAGTAAATAATTACTAAAAGGCCAAATGTGGAAACAGGGTACTGAAAAATACAGAATTGATATAACCACTTTTTTCCAAGAACTTCAGCAGCACATGTTATGGCTTCAGCAAAATGTTAGAATGCCGTTCGTCAATGAGCGCATAGTAGCCTACCCGCCAGCCGGCAGCCCTTGCCAGTAAGAAACCATCCGCAGTTGCCTTGCCTTGCGTCTCACTCTGGGGCAGATGTTGAATGAAGCAACTGGACCTTGCTATTATTAAATAAGAATCACACTAGTGAAATGTGTCAGAAATCTGATTCACAATAGGTGACGTAATTGTACACCTAATCTCAGTTGAAGATAAATGAATGTTACTCGAGTGTGAGTTTCCTGTTTAATAGCTGCCACTATCGCATTAATTTTCATTACCAACAAACGTCGAAATAGTTAATTTTTTTTTTTTTGGCAAAGGAGCCTTGAATTTATCTAAACAGGAATCATTTGTTGGAAATTTTCTTAATGCAGTTTTTTAATGCACTGTAATTTATCCCAAATATTTAATAAGCCTTTTTCTTAGTCACGTGTTTCGGAGTCTTTATTTAGATATTGTGTTCACTGAATAGTGTTTATATAATCACATTAAAAGTAGAATTTTATATTAAATATTTTTTGCATTCTTACTTTAACGATACGTTAAGTACTTTACTAACGTTGATTTATATTATTCTTTGAATTATCGATTACTTCCTTAATTTTCCCACATTTCAATATCGTTAAAGTGAGTACGTAGTCAGAATAATACTTCATTTACATCGGTCTTAAAGGGTTTCTGTATTTGAATTTTATCATTGACATAATGAATTCGAATGCTTTTCAGTGCTCTAAAATTTGAACTGTTTACGCCGTGGAGCGTTGTAGAGAATTATCTGCAGCATAAAGTTCACTTGAAAAATATATTTTTTTTAAAGTTGTTTCTTTTAAACCGGTTGTCCAAAGAGGATACATACTCCAACACAGCATACAACATTTTATTTTCTTAAAAATGTATATAATTTGTAAATACGATCGTAGTATTGTAGAACGATTGGAAGATTGCGCCATCTCAGTTTTACTGTCACGTTAAGTAATTTTACGTACATACCTTCTGATGACAATCGATATGAACAATTTATTCACCACATGCAGCATTACTACCTCAGCATCTGTGGTTTCCGATGTTGATTCTATAAACTCCTCATGCTGTGAGGATATTTGTAGGTTATGCGACGCCACTAGTTCTCCCACGTAGCGCAGTCGTCCGTCGCTCTGTTCCTCGGTGACCATCCACGAACAAACACTCAGGCATGAGTCTCGGTCTTGCACAGCATTTTTACATTCTAATAAATAGATAATTGAATTTAAAACAAAAAAATAGTCAGAAATTTTACAATCGCCCTCAAAACCCTCAGTGTGATATATGCTACAGCATCTCTGATCCACAGTTTGAACGTGCTCCCCTATTAATATTTTTACACCTACTATATTTAGTATTTCATTTAAAGGAAAAAAAGTATAAATACAAAAATTCATCATTTTTTTATTAGTTTCAAGTCGGTTTTCTATTTTTTGTACGGGTTTACAGAACTCTTTATCCCCCCCCCCCCTTGGAAATAAGGAAATTGTAATTTTTTGGATTTTTTTTTTCTAGTAAGTGTTTACAGCTTAATTATGATTATTTTGCTGGCTGAATTATTATAGAAAATGCACTAATAAGGCTAAATTATGCACACAGTAAAAACAAATTACCAGCTTCTGTTCATATTTTCTCGTAAGACGGTTTCTTCATCGTTATTTCCTTTAAGTGATTCGCAATTTTGACGCTCCACCCAATAACAACAAAACAATCACAATTTACTGATTTCAAATAACCGTTTTCAATCAATTATATGTTTACTCTTAAGATACAGTGCTCTGCAATATTAAGAGGTAAATTAACTACAATTTTAGAAGTCTACCACAATTCGATCGGAAATATTTAGTACAAGTAGGCCTATGGTAGGTGGTACACTTAGGAAGCTTTCCATTAAGGACACGTTTCCAGCACAAATATGTTCGAAAAGAGCTTAATGTAACTGAAGCCGAGGAATTGTGTTGAATATGACCAATTTTTGTCACGGAATAACTGCTTTTCACATAATGTTTTCCACTTAGTCTATTTATCGGTCGATTAGTCACCTTTGAGCTCAGCATTTGAAAAATATTCCTGTCGTAACGGCATTTATTTTATCGTAGTCCTAATCATCATCTCTCATGTATGTAGTAACTTCGGCGGCAAGCTATGAAAAACATTTGTTTATGTGTAATATTTAATTAGAAATAGAATTATTAAAAGTGTGGCCCTAGAAAGTACTTTTACACACATTACAGGAAGGATAGTGTCAATAGTAACATAGGATGCTTACCTTTCTAAGGATTACGCACTGTTAATTAACCAAAAAATCGTAACTAGTTATCATTACGTTCGTGGCCATCCTGGTTGTTACACTTGGCCGAAGTGAGCAAGGNTGTAACATAGGATGCTTACCTTTCTAAGGATTACGCACTGTTAATTAACCAAAAAATCGTAACTAGTTATCATTACGTTCGTGGCCATCCTAGTTGTTACACTTGGCCGAAGTGAGCAAGGGCGTCCTATGTAAAAATAATTTTAAGTCTGTACTTAAATGTAACTATNGTTGTTACACTTGGCCGAAGTGAGCAAGGGCGTCCTATGTAAAAATAATTTTAAGTCTGTACTTAAATGTAACTATAATTAGCGTGACTGTGAGAACAAAAAATGTTAACGGGGATTAGTACCCGGAAATATGGATTTATGGAATTTTCCTCACAGCCGGCATTGCATATTTTACATAATGTTTTACTGATCTACAAGACATAGGGAATTGGTTTTTACATTTTATGAATTCTGTTTTTAATGTGCTGTACTACTACTGTTCACTGTTACTTCCAACTTTTCTGAACCCCTGTTAAAATTTTACTTCAAGGATATCCCTCTGCCTCATACAAACAAAGCGNTGTTACTTCCAACTTTTCTGAACCCCTGTTAAAATTTTACTTCAAGGATATCCCTCTGCCTCATACAAACAAAGCGTAACCGAGTATAGAAAATTACACCGAAGCGACAACGCACTGGATTCGTGCGCACTCAATATAGTAGTAATTTGCATAAGAATTATTTCTTACTAGGCGTTACCCACACACACATTTTCTCTCCGTTTTTTCATGTTCATTATTNAATTTGCATAAGAATTATTTCTTACTAGGCGTTACCCACACACACATTTTCTCTCCGTTTTTTCATGTTCATTATTAGTTAACTATTATAATTTATAAATATAATATAAGAAAAAGTTCAATTTAACTAAAAAAANTTGACGCTCCACCCAATAACAACAAAACAATCACAATTTACTGATTTCAAATAACCGTTTTCAATCAATTATATGTTTACTCTTAAGATACAGTGCTCTGCAATATTAAGAGGAAAATTAACTACAATTTTAGAAGTCTACCACAATTCGGTCGGAAATATTTAGTACAAGTAGGCCTATGGTAGGTGGTACACTTAGGAAGCTTTCCATTAAGGACACGTTTCCAGCACAAATATGTTCGAAAAGAGCTTAATGTAACTGAAGCCGAGGAATTGTGTTGAATATGACCAATTTTTGTCACGGAATAACTGCTTTTCACATAATGTTTTCCACTTAGTCTATTTATCGGTCGATTAGTCACCTTTGAGCTCAGCATTTGAAAAATATTCCTGTCGTGACGGCATTTATTTTATCGTAGTCCTAATCATCATCTCTCATGTATGTAGTAACTTCGGCGGCAAGCTATGAAAAACATTTGTTTATGTGTAATATTTAATTAGAAATAGAATTATTAAAAGTGTGGCCCTAGAAAGTACTTTTACACACATTACAGGAAGGATAGTGTCAATAGTAACATAGGATGCTTACCTTTCTAAGGATTACGCACTGTTAATTAACCAAAAAATCGTAACTAGTTATCATTACGTTCGTGGCCATCCTGGTTGTTACACTTGGCCGAAGTGAGCAAGGGCGTCCTATGTAAAAATAATTTTAAGTCTGTACTTAAATGTAACTATAATTAGCGTGACTGTGAAAACAAAAAATGTTAACGGGGATTAGTACCCGGAAATATGGATTTATGGAATTTTCCTCACAGCCGGCATTGCATATTTTACATAATGTTTTACTGATCTACAAGACATAGGGAATTGGTTTTTACATTTTATGAATTCTGTTTTTAATGTGCTGTACTACTACTGTTCACTGTTACTTCCAACTTTTCTGAACCCCTGTTAAAATTTTACTTCAAGGATATCCCTCTGCCTCATACAAACAAAGCTTAACCGAGTATAGAAAATTACACCGAAGCGACAACGCACTGGATTCGTGCGCACTCAATATAGTAGCAATTTGCATAAGAATTATTTCTTACTAGGCGTTACCCACACACACATTTTCTCTCCGTTTTTTCATGTTCATTATTAGTTAACTATTATAATTTATAAATATAATATAAGAAAAAGTTCAATTTAACTAAAAAAAAGGTACTTTTATGTTCACACATGTATAAAACGTTTTTAATACGTGATTAACTTAGGAAAAAACAAAACACGTCATACAGAGGGTGATTTCTCAAAGGTTTGATTGGAGAAACTGCGAACTGAATATAGTATCATTCAAGAAATAATATCTTATTTCTTCCTGGCAGTCGCTAGTCAAAAATTAATAAAGGCAATGTACGTGTAACATTTTAATAAATCTTCAAAAGCTATTATTTATTCTCTGATGTGCAACAAATTTTGCTAAACATTTTGAAATGGAACTTGTTCCAAGAAAATCGATGAATTCAAAATGGCGGGTAGTGATTCCTCTTAAGGTTGCAGGGGCCACGCTGCTGTAGTGGTTAGAATACTCGCCTCCCACCTAGGCGAACCGGTTTCGATTCCAAACGGGATCGCCCCCAGATTTTTGTACGTGGAAATGGTGCGGGCCGATGCCGCTGGTTGGTGGGTTTTCTCAGGGAACCTACGTTTTCCTCGCCCTTTCATTCCAACGCTGCTCCATTCCTCACCTCGTTTCACCCTCATCGGCTCTCAAGACCTCGATGTTAAGAGCCGCCCAAATTTCTTCACTCCCTCTTAAGATTGCAGGTTTGTTATGGAATAAAAGCTCTATAAATTTCAGTTTCTGTATCATCTCTAACACGAGTCAGGGAAGTTATTGTACAAGCATAAGTTATTTACGTGATTGTTTTTATCGCGTAGAACTGCTCAAATTGCTGTATGCTATGTTTGGGTTATATTAGGCGCGCGTGTACCTCGCCGCCATATACAAAAGCGTTATCCTCTTGAATCAAAACCCGAGAACCAAAGTCTCCGGGTTCTCCGCCTTGTTATCTAGGGATTTGAACTGCAAAGCAGCGTGCAGCGTTCTGGTATCGACGTCTCGGCCAAACCACGCAGACACAGAACACGTTCAAGTTTCCGGCTACAAGTCTTCACGAAAATATTTCGATCAAAAATGATTCGCCTTCAACGGCTATAGTCCTCGAAGACGTTGTCTACAAGAAGTTAAAAATTGTTTCCTATAAATAACTTGACAGATCGTTATTCGTCAGAGGCGCAACAATGAGAGTAAATTTCCCTGTTTATTAAAAGCGCTCGCAGTTGAGATGACTTGGAGCAGGTGTCGGTTTTTTAATCAATTTACTCACATAATCGTGATTTATTTATATACCACGCACGAAAATTTCATTTCCTGAAAGGATCTCCAACAATACCATCTTTCCATGTAGTGATGATTGTGAGGTTCCGTTTCATTTCATTAATATTTCTGGGAAACTCATTCCATATACCCGTTTGGTCTCCTCGCTTACTTCTTCAAAGAACGTCAAACGAAGGAAAATTTAGGATTCCTGGAGTGATGAGCTTCCTGATTTAACTTGAGTTTCCTCATCACTGTGATCTCACAGCGCCAATCGGTACTTGAAGAATGTGTTAAAAACTTCAAAAGTAGCCGGAACTTCATCACGCAGAATATGCGTGACATGACGGGAGAATATAAAATAACACGTTGTAGCGTTTCGTGACTTTTCTCAGACATAATCCATACCTTGCCCCGTAATGAAAATCTATTAAAAGTGTTCATGTAATTATGAAAACTTAAGAAATAAATTCGAGTTACAATTGTAAGCAATAAATCAGTAATAACGTAATGATATTGCAGCAACTAACAACTTCCCCCAGTTTGTACGTCTGTACTCTGATTGTGCAAAAAGAATTTCTTTGTACCAATAAGAGCAACACATGACCTCACGAAAAATTGATGCTTATGACCAGCGTAACTCCCAAACTAAGTATGTACCACTGAAATATTTAAACTAACTGAATAAGATGTTCTCGCTGCAAATTTCACGCAGTGAAGTGGAAACATCTGAAAGGTCAAAATCATGTTGCTATTGAAAACGCTCTGCACACACATACATATATATAATAAGAAAAAGAGAGAAACTCTCGCCCATATTTTATTATCTTAGCGTACTCCTCTCCGAGCAAAATATGCTATCGATTTCATATCAACATAAAATATTGTGTCTGATAGTGCTTTGAGCATCGCATAGAAGAAAAAACTGCCTTGAACGTAAAACATTCACATTTAATGGGCGTCATTAGTCACCCATTTTGTGATCGAAATTACCATTTTTATTGGTACTTTCTTGGGAAGCGTTATTGCTATTTCGTACAACTTCAAGAAATCAGGCCTCTTTAGCTGTCCTGCGATCAACTGATCGATGCTTTCTACACTTTAACATTTTTGTGAATCACGCCTGTCGAAAGATATAGCTTAAATTTCACAAGTTAAAAAGACATATTCGAGATGGCACTTGTTACAAAAACATGCATTTCATCAAGAGGCAGATGTCAATACTTCCATATTAGATCAAGAACGTGCAGTCTAGAAAAGTCTGGAAATTAGATCATAACCATGTATGCAGACTTCCAGGCACGATATTAGGGAAGTATCACATACGGCGCTTTGAAATAACACTAAACGTGACGTCGAAATTCCCCGGTGATACCGTACACAAATTAAAGAGCGAAAATAAAAAACCATCCTGACAGTAGCTTCAAACACGGAACAGTGCGGTATCGCATACTAAAGAAATCTTTTACCGAAAACGAGAGTTTAAAAATATTCATATAATATTTGTAAAAGGTAACTAACTACTCACTGATATCAGCTTTATTGTGTAAGAATTATACGGACTCAACATCCAAGTTCGTTTCAGTGCAAATACGAGGAAAATGTGACTAGCCTGGCTGCTGTCCTGTCTGTAAGAGGAACAGGGAGTTGGTGCCTTTAGTGCCATCTGTTGCGTAATCACAGCGTTGCGACACCACATCGCGCCGCTCCCGCGATCTCGCGGCAGAAGTGTGTACTAAATTGCACAGTTCCGATTTTGGAAGAGAGAGAGAATCGCTAAAGGCGATTTAATTACAACGTACTGTTCATGGTTGTTGTTATTATACTTACCGAAATACAAAATTCAAGGCCACATCCATGTAATTTTTTCTCAGTTAATAATTTTTTTTATCACAGTCTGCTCTTTTTAATATTCAGTTATATTTGAAGCAGTCGCAATTCCTAAAAATAAAACTGTTGAATGAAGCGAAAGTGTTGGAGAGAATATGGTGCCACATTTTCGTTCTTAACTAGCTAAAACTGTCTTGTTTAGCTTGAAAAATTTAGATTATTCATATTCCTTATTTATTTTGGCACGTTCATATTATATATTAATAACTACGTAATTCCGATTTTATGGAAGTGTCTTCGTCGTTGTGCAATGCAAGAACATTTTCGCATCAGATGCATTTTGTAACTAGACTAGAAATCAGAGCCTGTCTGCAATATTTCCCCACACTCGTCCTCTTTCCGGCTAAGGTAAAAAATTTCTGATTCTTATTTGCAGTATTTTACAGCCATTGTTTTTTGAGTTAGTTTTTTTCAACAGCCAGAATTTCACTCATAAGAAACAAAAAATAATTATAAGGGAAAAAGTGTATTCATATACTTTTTATTGTGTTTATTTTCACTCTATAGAAGGATAGTGAGAATATTTTAATTCTTTACTATATTTGTCAAAAAAAGGAAAGGTAAAAGAGGGATAAACACTCCTCATTACTTGGGTGCTGTAATTTTTAAAAGTACTACTGCAAATTTAACTTAACTTTTAGCATAAACAATAGTTTTTGTGTCTACGATAACCTTTTAGTCTAATACTATAATAACGCCCCCCCCCCCCNCAGTTGGTTAATTAAACTTGGACCCTCTTGGATACAGTTATGGGATCAAAAAACTAAATTGTAATATTTTCACTGAGATAATGTAGAACTTTTAACAAGGAGATGGGATATTACTGAATTTATCAGGTTTTTATTCGAGGAAATCATCAACTCGAGGGCACCGCTGTTTCTTTATTTTTCTTGCCGATTCGAGACGTTGCCACCATTACAAAAAAGCACAATGACGAGAACTGGAACATATTTGTACTTAATCACTTGAAGGTTTGCCCTCGGCATTCTTGTGAAGAGGGTGCAATACGAGTGAAGCAAGTGCAGGTGTCCTAGGCGCAGGTGTCCTAGGCTAGTGTGTTCGGGGAGTAACGACCTGGTGGCGTGGTTTATATTTATGTTGTGAAGTTCGTGTTTTGTTAGAAGCGAGAAATATGCCTTAAATGTGTGGCGTCGAGAGGTTTCGTGGGAATTACGATACCGAACCTCAAGTGTCCGTATTTCCGTTCCCACCCAGTGAAGTTATACATATAATTAAATGGACACGAAGATTGAAAAAGAAATATGGCGTTACACCAAACAAACATTCAAGAGTGAGCAGATATTTCTTTATTTTGAAACTATTCAAATGCCTTTTGAGATTTTTGTAAACGCAATGCTTAAGCAATGTAACATACGCCTTTAAAAGAGCTGATATAAACTGTTTACATAGCAGCTCCTCAGTTACAGGCACCTCTGTACATAATATGCAGTAAAACATATTTTTCCAAAATCAAAACAAACGCCATGTTAAGTGCATTTGTNAGGCACCTCTGTACATAATATGCAGTAAAACATATTTTTCCAAAATCAAAACAAACGCCATGTTAAGTGCATTTGTAAATTAAAAGATTCAACATTTTAAATGTCTTTGTATGAGCATTTAGAGGAATAACAACTCTGTTCGTGTTAATCAANAAATTAAAAGATTCAACATTTTAAATGTCTTTGTATGAGCATTTAGAGGAATAACAACTCTGTTCGTGTTAATCAATTTTGTGTTCCCTAAATGAATGGAACTATTTAACATTATTTTTCTTTAAGGTAATTTCCAATGACAGGAATATTGGCTGAAATATATATGTTTTTAATATTTGGTTTTTATTTTTAAACAAGTTATAACATAAAACACTAAAATCTCTATCGCGCAGTTACGTTTTTTAGGTGCAATCACATTTCATTGTTTTATTCTCTTCTCTAGCCTTATAGATAATGATTTCGTTCAATAAACTTGTTCCTTATTAAGCCTGATTATAGGAGGCATACGTTTCCAAACAATTCGCCTTATACGTTAGTGACATGATAATCTTCATTACGCTGTACACACTTAATCACAGTTCGTAGTTTCAATTGGTTTCAACGGCTGCTGGCCTTTATTCACAGCAATTGACCAGCGATACCACGTTTCAGGGTATTCGTTACACAACGTTTGAATTATTATTATTGTCTAAAAAGAGTCCTTTGGGCGTGTCACACAAATTGTCGGCCAAAGACAGAAGTTAAGCGATCGTACGACATCTTGCAGTTTATTGTGCTGCAATTTAATAACGGGAATTCTCACAGGTCGATAAGTAAAGTGTATTGCGCACTGAGAGACATGTAGTTGCATATAACAAATCAATTTATCCGAAGAATATTAATTGCTATTGAACAATATTTTCTTAACGTGACTAATCTGCTCCTGTTCCAAATAACAACTAATCACTTTGGTTGTGTGAACTTCATAACCATTATGAAAGAATATAATTAATAGTTTGTTTGGACTGAATAAACACGTAAACTATTAGGCCTTTTCATACTCTGTTTCGTGTGGCAATGAAATCAGCTGGGTGCGATACCAGCACTCATTTGTTTGGATGTAGAGTAATGGGCTAATTTGATCAAGCTTGATAGTTTGTTTTTTAATTTCTGTGAGAATTATACTGAAAATTGCATTTGTTAGTGTATTTTGCAAATATTAATATTTGTGTAAACATTACCGATAAAATNGAGAATTATACTGAAAATTGCATTTGTTAGTGTATTTTGCAAATATTAATATTTGTGTAAACATTACCGATAAAATTTTTTTTATGAAAAACAGAACAGTTAAGAAAAATGATCTGAAGTAAAACATTTAAATGTTTCTTTATATGTATTTTCTTAAGNTTTTTTTATGAAAAACAGAACAGTTAAGAAAAATGATCTGAAGTAAAACATTTAAATGTTTCTTTATATGTATTTTCTTAAGTATGAAACTAAAATATTCGTAGAACAACAGTGATCACATTGCCCGTAATCGCTAAGTCTTCGGCTAATAAGATTTCCGCTCCGATTCGTTGCGAGTCATGAAATCCTACTGCACATACTTACAGTCAAATATTCAGTTACACCAAACATGTCTTACAGTTTTGGGGCAACAAAATAAGAACCACGGAATAGTTCGATTTCGGTAATAAAATGTTTCATTGGTCATGTAAAAAAAATTTGTTGGTTTTGCCAAACTAATGTTTGTTCTATTCAACCAAAACCTAATCTCAATGCGGGAGTGATTGCTCTTCTCTAGGAACAAAATTGTTCTTATAGTCTACGCCTGCATGGCAGAATTCTGCGAGACACGTGGACATTATTTAGCCTTTGAACATTCAGAAAACTATTTTATTTTCCGGTACAATAAACTGAATCTTTCTGAAATGTATTTAATTGCAATGCTTATTGCTAGCTTTTGTGAGAGCTAGTACGTTTTCGCAGAAATGAATACCGCAAAGTGATGACTAATATATAGTATTAACTGAGGAGCAAATGAAGGCAAGGTAATGTCTTTGTTTAATTAATCGACTTAATTGTTATATGACGCGCATTATATAAGCGAAGAACTATCTTCAATGAAATATATGTGCCTAGAGATTCATTTTTAAAATTCTTTTTATTTGTTGCATTGAGGAATAACATTATAATTAAGAATAGTATCTGATGCACTGTGTTTTTCCCAGTGAATGGCTGAAAACCTACAACAATAGGTCGTCAGGTTTCGACGCCATTGGTCCATAGTCGGGCTTCCTTCGAGCGGTAGCTTCGGCTATGCAGTAGAGAAGTATTTGCATGCCAATAAATATGAGTGGCGTAGCCTATGAAATGCGCAGTCCAATAACGTGGTTTTTAGTAACATAATGTCACGAGAAAACTACACTTAAACACATACATTTCTAATTTCACTTAGATATTTCTTTAAAAGAAGAAGTTTAGGTCTAACAGTTTCCTTAGCTCAAAAAAAATTACCACATGATAAAGGCATAAAAATGAATAAAAACGTCTTAGATACTAGTTAAGGATATCGCAACTTATTTACTACACGCAATAAACGCGACAGATATAAGACACATTATATTTATCAGGAAAATTTATGATAAATGTTGCAGTTCCAGACTAGAATATATCGGGTAGGTCGGTATATATTAATTTAATTTCATGTTATAATTATTGTCTCTTCGGTATAAATGGGTAAAACTATTTAATTTCCAAGGTCTGCCACACATGTAATGATATCAATATAAGAGAAATAACCTAAACATTAGTTAAAAATAATAAGCAACCTTCATAAAGAATTTATTGTTTTACAGAAACTGTCTTAAACCGTGTTCGCATTGTACATATTTAAATGAAAGCCAACTAGAGTAAGTGCTAAAACGAGACACGTCTTAAAATCGTAGCCCCATATCTAATATGAGTAGAGAATCATAAATATCAGTCCAAATAAAACCTAACAAATGAATACGCAAATTATACTGGCAATGGACGAACTCGTGGTCGATTTTTTCAGCTCTGATATGCAACAGTTGCGCATGCCACAGATTATCTCTGGGTACCTAAGTTTGTGTTACCCTTCATATGTTGCGCTCTGTCGTAGCCGTAATAAGTGTGTATGATGCTGCATGTATTGGAAACGGTATGTTCAAAAAGTGCGTGTTTATACCACAAAATTAAATAGTAGACATAAATAAACTTTGGGGGGGGGGGGTGACAAGATGAAGATAAACCTCTCCCAATGCAGTTCGCCTAGACTGAACTCGTGATTCAGAGAATGTGGGGAGAGCGCGCTAACTGTGTAATAAAACAAAACATGAATTTTTATTTTCATAAATATTAAAACCTATAACATTCCTTATCGGTTAATTTGGAGAGTGGGATGGTAGAAATGTTTCGCGTAGAGAGCAGAAAAGAAATCGCGAGAGTAAATGTTTTATGGCGTGTGCGACTGGTCGGGTGAATGTTGAACCGTAAGCGCCTGAAAGTTATGCGACTCTTTTCACACCAAGTTACGAGTACGAGGTATACGCGAAGCGGGGAGCGCTAGCACTGATCTCAATACTCTATTCGCGGTTTCTTCACCCTTGGGAATTAAACATTTGAAAAATTGCTCCATGCATGACGTATTTGTCTCATTCCTAAATATGTTATCTATCACAAGCGTTTTATACTACTGTTATCATAGAAGTACCTTACTTTTGGTAAAATAAAAATTAAATCGCCAGCACAGCAGACATTGCCACACCTGAAGAATTGCAGCACCGGGTTGTACAGGCTTTCCAGCAAATGAAGAATGACCTCGGATTGCTCGAGCGCATTCGCGAGTTTTTTCGGAGACTACTTGACGGATGTATTAAAGTGGATGGACAGTATTTTGAATATCTACTGTAAACGTCTTCAGTTGACACGTTCATACTTTACTGTACGTACCTTGTGTATCCACAGACTTCACTGTTGTTCAACCGAAACCATTGCTTTTGTGTAGGTTCAATCAAATTTAAGTGGTGCTGACGCCCTCATTATGAACTGTACTGTCTTGTGATTGATGATAAATTAAATCAAAGTGTCACTATTTTCGTTCGCATTCGTCAGCGGTACCCAACCAGCACAAAACAGACATTATATAGTAAACGGTTAATTTATGGACCCATGTTTACTCAACCTTTTTTACTTCTCTTTATTGGTACGCCTCATCCTTACATTTTTGACCATAACTTTTGAAACAGCCTGTATATGTAGTATATATATATATATATTAAAAAAAATAAAAGAACGAACGAACAACTTGTTATTACAAAAGAGAAGAAGCAATAAAAATAAACCAAAATAAATGACAACGCGGTGATGAAAGCGAAAACACGGCACAAGTGAACAAACAGTGCGTAAATAATATCAGTGAACGCAGCTAAACAATAAAAACTAAAAACATTACTAATAAACCCATTTTGTCTCTGTTTTTACTGATAGTAATTAAAATTGAATCATAATAGTTTACAGACAAGCAATATAGTAAATCTCGAGAAAAGAAGCAAGAGAGAATAGAAGGGAGAGTCAGGAATTTGATGCGGTGATAAAAAGCAAGCACGCAATAGAGCCCTTGTCCGACTTGACGATCTTGCTCAAGCAAGGACCTTCCCCGTGCACAGGAGTCCTTCGGTGGCAATTCCTTCTTTTAGTGGTTTTTGATCTTTTCGTCGCCCCCTCCCCCCTGCACATTTCCTGGCCAAGCAGTTGCCACCCCGCCCCTCACCAGTTACTTACCCTGAAGGTGGCGTCACTTTTATTATTACTGCACTACGACCGCCCACCGCCGCTGATAATTAACTCCGTATTCCGAAGCTGTCGCCGCCCCCTCGCCGCCCCCGGAGGCCTTTGTCAACAATCGGCCGCCTTTGTCGGCCCTGTGTTCTCTTGAAAGGGCTAATTGATGGAGCGTTCTGCTTGACGCAGCATCGCCCTCTCCCTGGGCGACGTCTGCCCTGTCTGTGCAGGGTAAAGGGGTGGATGAATTTTTTTTATAGGGTTGGACATGCTTTGTGAAGGAAGAATGAAATAAATCTCACGTTCGCCTCGTCCCTAAAATCGTCGAGAATGCCGTTCCTTTCGCTGAGATTGAAGTTGAGATGAAACAACGCGGGCTTGTCTGCGTATGCGCTGCTTTTACGTAGCCTGTTGCCATTTTTTTTTTCTGGAGATGTTAAACATTTTGATTATCTGTCAGTTCCCTTAGAAAACGCATCGCATTGCAAATTTAGCTATTCACAGTCTTCAGAAAGTCCTACGGCAAGTTATTTTTTCTAATTTAATCAAACTCAGGCTACTATCTAAAAAAACGCACGCAAAATAAGTTGGAAACTAAGTGTTTTCCAATCACTTTGATCCTATTTTAAATACACCATGAACCGCTTAACACTACAACAAATATTCAATAAAAAGCTATCTTACTTATTAACGTATTTACGTAGTGCAACTTTTGCAGTTTTGTTAGCGAAATAACTAACTATTCACGCACAAATTTAACAAAATGTTAGCTGCTGATTGCAGAAACATATAATTTACTTTGATACTACATTATGTATTTAATTATAAAGTAATTTTTCAGCTTTGTCTTGTGACTGGGGTCCAGTTCACTGCTATAAAAGAGATAGGAAAGATTTTAAATTTATAGAAAGGAATTCGCATCATTACAATTTATGTGGATCGCTTGTCGTGTTGGTGATAGGAAAACTTTAAATGAAATTTGTGATGAACGGCAAGTAAAATTTATAGTATGTTTTGCGTAAGTATTGCGTATTGTGCCTTGGTTGAAATTTGAGTCACCTTAGTTCCGTTTTTGCTAAGTTTTATGTTAGGAAATGAGGCGTTGACACCAATATAAGTTTCGTGTTATTATTGAAGATCTCCTCCCTCTCCCTCAAAAAAGCCATAGAAACGTTTTATAACTGTGAGGAATGAATTTCTTTGAAACTGTGGGTATTGCAATAATTACTGAATATTCCTGAACTGCGTTGAATATGTAGGTGTTTATTGAACTCCACATATGTATCAGTACTCCTTAGTTAATGAAAACGCCAGAGAACCAACCAGCCATCCATCACTATAAGTGATTTTAGCATATTTTCTGCGGTAGTCAGCAATTGTACCCAACCAGTTTAAATTATACTTGGAATCACGCGCTAGTCTTAGTTCATTTCACGATATATTCTATGTTCTCATTAAACCGTTCTAATGCCTTCGTTAATTTCAAATTCTTAAAATTTTTTTATAATTTATTTTAAATGTATGAGTGTCAACATTATCAATAATTTACTAAGTTATTAATAAAAACGGTATATAATATATAAAATAATGAAATATCAGTATCTTATATTGTGAACATGTTCGTGATGGTTTGTTATGGCAACAGAGATCTTTCACATTGATTATTGTTATTATGTTTTATTTTCCTAATGTTTTCTGCTTTACGAAGTTAGAGAAATAAGGCACCGTGCGGATTAATTGGCTTTGTGATCTGTTGTTTTGCTGACTGTTTCTTTTATTTTTAACAGCTGTGGTACGACGGCTCGAGACTAGTACGCGTGAGCAGAGGTTAGACATGGACTACGAAAGAACTATGGACTTGAATCATTTGTTTGCTCAGCCCTAAATTTTCGATGTAAGTAACAAAACCTTACGGGCTGTAACGTAGGAACTTTAGGTAAATCACAAGGGCCCAGCTTAAACTAACCAAAATTAACCCGCTGTAACATATTGTTAACAAATATAACGCAGACTAATGTAAACTAACCTCACTAACCTAGACTATCTTCCTAACCGCACTGGTTAAGCATTTAACGAAAACCAAACTAATAAAAACTACGGCAATTTCAATTACTAAACACTATTGTGCAAACTGACAAATTCAGGAAAATAATGGCGTGGAAACATTTTTAGGTGTTGGTTCAAGTATATAATTGTTCGGTCTGGCTATAACATTCATGCACAGATTCATTCTTCCAATTTTGGCTCGAGTTATTGGTTCTGGTTTAATGCCATCTTGATAGTGACATTGTAAATACAATACGTACAAGAGAGAGAAATATCAACAATAAGATTAAAGCTCTAAGGAATACGCATGGTTTAAGAGAGAGAATAATACTATAAAGTATCAGTACACAGATGAAATAGGGAAATAAATAATTTAAACTCGCTAAAATAATGCCGTAAGTTGCCATGTTGCTTATAACAAACAACCTTTAAATCGTGTTTTACAATTTATAGACCCAGCAGAAAAAAACTACTAGAGCCTGGAAAGTTTTCGCAATAACAGATATGGCTAGAATTAATTTTTTTTTTTTAAATCTTTCTGCGCGTCACGTTTGCGTATTTTCAATTACAGCAGTTTCATCGCTTAAATAAAATACTAGCATTAGTACCAATATTTTGTGAATATGAGAACCTTTCAGAATTCTTAGAGCGGTTCCTACTAATGCCGGGCCTAACTGGCTCGAGAGAACTGCACTTGTTCAGACGTTCACTTGTACTTCCATCGAGAAGGCGAGACCGTTTTGACATAGCTTTACTTGTATTTTGTGCTGCAAGAGTTTTAAATTATCAAGGTCATTTTCGTGATTGTACATTCCAATTTGTTCTAGCGTTATTGGTTATCTATGTACGTATATAGGCTATTACATAGAAATAAACATGTATTTTTTTTTAAATTCATTAAGTTTTCTTTGAAGTGTTTCTGAAATTAAATTAGAATGGTTTTCGTAAAATAACAAGAATTAATTATTACTTTCAGAAGTTTATTCTTAATTTAGGAATTAGTTGCCATCGCTGGTATAATTCCTTTGAGAAATGCAGGAATAGCAATAAAGTCCAAGAACTTTGCTAAAAAAATAATCCTTAAGGTTAAGTAAGGAAGGTTTGGTGTTTTGATATAATTAAGCTGGAAAAAGGACCGCTGTTTCAGCTGTGACTACGTCTTGAAGAAGACGAATATATGTTTTGTCATACAATTAACAGAAGTATCTGCTGCTGCACACAGCATATTCGTTGACCTTCGAACTGCAGTTTATGCGGTTATCAACATATTTCCACCATCTCATTATTCGCTTTGGATAAATATCGATGCTTCCAAGCTCTAATAAGCTATTATCAAAAAAGTGTATTATAATAAATTCTATATTAAGTGACAAAATAATGGGAAAACATTTTACATTTCCAAAATAGTGTTTTGTAGTTATTACATCATTAATTATTAGATGACCAAATTTGAACTTCCGGACGGTAGTATCTACTTTTGTAATATCACTTCCAAGAAAGTAACACAAAATACTGAGGCAGAAAAACTGTGTCCCTTTCTGTTAAAAACTTAACTGGATGAATGCTTTTCAGAGCATTCGCAATGACTAACATTTTCTTGGACTTAATTTTACCCATGCAGACCATGCATACGCTGAACTTTAGTGTCTCATATTACTTTGGTACGTTGACTCAGGAGTTAACTGTAAGTTTCAATGACCACCTATCTTATAATTGTGGTGCACGTTCTTTCACTTCCATACGCAACAAGTATTTATAGAATGTATATCCGGTATACACGCAAATCAATGTTGCTTGTGCCGGATAGGAGGCGAGGGAGAGGCAATTTTTAGACTACAACACAGTAAAAGAATGGCACCGGAATCGATTGTACAGAACAATCTAGCGTGTATACCCACGTTTATACTCTTTCGAATTACTCTGAGGATTTATTCTTTTCAGGATGGTGCGTATTTGAGATTTTCAGTTCACGAGCGTTCGCAACTAAAAGACCTGGAAAGCATATTCACCGCTGTGGTCTGGCAGTGGCAAAAGGCGTGGGTGGGGTAGGTGGGGGGGATAGGGATATCGTGTCGTAACCACCGAGATTACAACGNATTTGAGATTTTCAGTTCACGAGCGTTCGCAACTAAAAGACCTGGAAAGCATATTCACCGCTGTGGTCTGGCAGTGTCAAAAGGCGGGGGTGGGATATCGTGTCGTAACCACCGAGACTACAAGGCCTTACAACCTTACAACGTCATTGGTGATAGGTAATACAATCGCTACGCGACAGTGTTTAGGAATATAATACGCGGGAAACTAAAATGAGCAGTACTGTACAAAAACAGTAGAGGGGTTATGGGGACTTTGGCACATCGGGACCTGGGACCGGAGCGGTGGAGCTGTTCGTGCTCTGTCATTCCAGCCAATTGGCAGCCATCTTGGTTTTTGTTTGTGATTTGTTTATACATTGCTGAAGGACGCCATCATGGTTTTTAATTTATAATTTGTTTATACATTTCTGGAGGACGCCTTCTTGGATTTTTTCGTTTGTCATTTGTTTATACATTGGTGGAGGACCCTCAGCACCACTCTCAACAGACAACTGACCTTTTCCACTCACCCTTCCGATATATTTAATTGCTCCACCAATGTTTTCCATTGACTAATTGCCCCACCCTGCCACCAATTACTCACCTGCGTTCGACCAATTAGTTGGCAAGTTTCCATTCCCATAACTCCTTACCTATACTCATTCTGCCATCTTGGTTCTTTCGTTTGCAATTTCTTTGTATTTCCAATGCCTTGGTGGCACTAGTGTATTAATGACCGATTTCGTCACCAGACGACCTGTCTGTTTAGTCACCAGGTGGCAGCTATATGTATTTATGTTTTTAAAGTGTTAGTTGTGCTGTCGGTGCCCTCCATATTGAATTATATTTTCAACACATAGGTAGCATTAATTTCTCGATTTCACTGCCATGCGAGCTGTCGGCACCCGCTCATTCTGACAATTCAGCCTCAAAGTGAGCTGTCGGCACTCACATTTGTATCATAGACATACACAAAACCTGTAATTTTTCATCCTATTTAAAAAATATGTATTTTTACAATTAGCGGTATACCTACATGCATGATTTATTAAATATACAAACTTTTTATAAAAAAACATTAATAAAAACAGATTAAAATCATTTTTCGTTTTAATGTTAATTGAATTACCTTTAAAATTAAGTATTTATTCTGTTACCCGTCACCCCACCACTTTAGTCCGACCAATTATTCAACCACGCCTATCGCTTTCCACTACCGCTCCTGTTTCCAGTATTGTTCGCCAGAGCGTGCTTATATGGGGAAGGCATATAATGGGAACAATATCGACATTCGGCACAGTTTCTCGTCTGATGCCAGAGGTGACAGATAGCTCTCTCACCCCTCGTATTTTAGCATTCTGACTATTAATTTCAGATATTTAATTTCATCAGATTGCAGGATATTATCGAGCATGCACGTAATACGCAAATATTTTCCCGCAAAATTATAAATCTGCTCAAATTTGGAATATCTGTTTGGGTCAGCTAGTCTCTGGAGGAATGTATACTCATAAAATACGGTACTAGAACTAAGTATTTTTAAATTTATATATTTACCGCCTGATTAATTTGCAAAGGCGTTACCTCTGCACCTGTGACACTACTGTAACACTTCGTTTGCATTCACCAAATGTGTTCGAAGACACAAAAATTATGAATGTTCGAATAATGCAGATCGAGGGACATAACTGTGTAAAATGTGGCATGGCATTTGCTAGGTGCTATAACGTGCAGAGGCATGCAAAAACCTAGGTAGCTCTAGGACCTTCACCTGCCGAAATCCATCGTGAAGTCTCTTCCTTCTCAGCGGCGTACGAGAGTACATTCAACAAAACCAAGCGTTCAGTACCAGCATCCACCATCACGACCAATAATCGTGGCAGGGTGCGGGTTGGTTAATGTCAATGGTTTCGTGGAGGCCCAAACTGCATTCCATCACAGTGTAAAGACCTATGCCTCCACAACGAGAGCGTGTATTCGAAGGATATTTGCACATGTTTAACTCGAATGGGGGAAAAAATCGCTGTTGGCTCTCCAAATAAACACACTACGAATCAAATTTAATGTATTGTTCAAATGCAGCATTGCAGAATCGACCTCATTCAACGAAAGGAAGGTATTCGAATCGAAAGGCAAGATATCGAAAATACTGTAAAAACCTTGGAGCTACAGCAAGAATTCATTTACAAAAATATTTGTACATATAATTAATTTTCTTCATTGGAAAGCGATTAACGTTACTCTAAAATTGCATGGCCTCCATAATGCAATGGCTTCAATATGCTATAATTTTTTTTCGCACTTGTGAAATCTCTTTATATGTCTTGACGAGGTGGAAGTGTGGTGAATGAGAGCCGCATGCACGTGTCTTTGCTGGAATTCGTATTATGGTATACACCTGCATTGTGGACTAGCATCTCAGGAATAAAGCTGTGTTTTAGTTCACGTAATTTATAAAGAGTGGATACATTAACCTGGATTAGAGGCCGCACATATACAAACACATGTTCGGATGTCTCTTTTCGTTCGGCTAAAGTCACGTAGCAGCGTGAGGGGACTCTGATGGGGAGGGTGGGTTTTTTTTTTACCGTGGATCAGATATATCTCTTAATAGAGTGAGCGCACACAAATAGCCAATGAGAAACATTCTCGGAGAAATTAAATATACTGAAAGGGGTTGGTTTGGTGATAGGGCAATTAGTCGATGAGAAACATTGGTGGCGCAATTAAATATATCGGAAGGGGGAGTGGAGGGGGTCAGTCGTCTGCTGGGCATGGTACTAGAGGGATCTCCAACAATGTATAAACAAATGACAAACGAAAGAATCTAATATGGAGTCATNAGGGATCTCCAACAATGTATAAACAAATGACAAACGAAAAACTAAAATGACATCTTCCAGCAATGTTTAAACAAATGTCAAACAATAAATC
Organism: Clitarchus hookeri; assembly: GCA_002778355.1. Lineage (NCBI taxonomy): Eukaryota > Metazoa > Arthropoda > Insecta > Phasmatodea > Phasmatidae > Clitarchus > Clitarchus hookeri. The sequence continues at coordinate 248,918 of NQII01000599.1, forward strand.
AAGATGGCCGCACACTATAGAATGAGCATTAGTGAGGGGGGGGTGGTGGTGGTGGTGATTGGGACCTCCGGAAATGTAAGTTTTTAAATTAATAAATACTATAGTAATAATTTTTTCAATAATATAATTTTGATAATAAATTTTAATTGCACTTTTCAAATATTTTTTAAAGATTTTCAAATAAATTAATAATACTTTTTTGCATTTTAAATATTTTTTTGTATTTTTTTTGTTTTTCAAGATTAGAGGTCACCTAGTCAAGATCAAAGTTCACCGGTATCAAAGTCAAAGCTGAAGGGCAAGGCCACCTGGACCAAAAATGGCCTTCGGCCGGAATAACAGAGCACGAACAGCTCCGACGCCCCGGTCGCAGGTCCCGGTGTGCCAAAGTCCCCATAATCCCTCTACTTTTAACTTTTTGTTGCTTTCAAGAACGGTGTTCAGAAATATTACCTAACGATATATTAACCGAATATGTAAAATACTTTTAAGCCATTATTTTCTTGGTTATCTTAGGAAATGTATCATGTATTGTAATAAAGTTAACCTAAGAAGGAAAGAATTTTAAGTATATTTGCAATGAAGCTTTCTGTGTATTATATTTTGTATATATGTTGTTTGAAATTATTTGTAGGAACTGACAAAAGAATAAGTTCAAATACTTTCAGAAAATTTGTTTAATATGAATTTTATCGGTTTTATTTAAACACAGAATACTGCAAAAAAAGTTTTGTAAGGTGCATGAAGTAATTTAGCCCCAGTGTATGCCTAAACAGGCTAAACTTGACATATCACGTTACTTAAATGTTAGTTTTTCTACTGATAAACGTCTGCTCTCACGAACGAAACTTGCTGGCACTAAATTCTCTCACTAAATAGCGTTCAACCAAGTATTTACCGTTANCGTCTGCTCTCACGAACGAAACTTGCTGGCACTAAATTCTCTCACTAAATAGCGTTCAACCAAGTATTTACCGTTACACCATTGTCAGGAAATTTAATGACGTGCACTTTAGCCTATCAGTTATTTCTAAGACAGTGAACAACAAATAACTTTGACACCGTGTTGACACAGCTTTATTTTAAATACAACCCNCGTCTGCTCTCACGAACGAAACTTGCTGGCACTAAATTCTCTCACTAAATAGCGTTCAACCAAGTATTTACCGTTTCACCATTGTCAGGAAATTTAATGACGTGCACTTTAGCCGATCAGTTATTTCTAAGACAGTGAACAACAAATAACTTTGACACCGTGTTGACACAGCTTTATTTTAAATACAACCCNATCAGTTATTTCTAAGACAGTGAACAACAAATAACTTTGACACCGTGTTGACACAGCTTTATTTTAAATACAACCCGTCACATCCATAAACTAACGAAGCTGCCAGCCATATTGGCCACTTATGTTTGCCTCATAGTTTTGACGTCAGTAGCGTAGCTAAGAGAGGTTGTAAGGCCTTGAAGACTCGACGGTATAGGTCGTGCGGAACTCTTTTATAAAAATATAGCGAAGCGTTGAGAGAGATACTCTCATTCCTGTACAACGGCGGCTCAAGCACACGGTGGTGACACATTGCTACCTTACGTCTAGCCAGAATCATAACAAAATCAAATGCGAGTAGCTACTTTCACAATGCGCTTCTTATTCAATGACATTGCAGCCTAACAGGGATAGCTATAGCACATAGGCTTAAAATATAAATACGTAATCTGAAATGTACACATTAAATATTTGGTACATTAAAACATTTTAGTTACGACATTCAGATACAAAAAAAAAAATCTCTTTTTGAACAGGTGTGTAATAACGTTGGCTTTTTAGAAGTGCTTAAGCAAAACACGAAAGCGGTGTGGTTTGCACATATTTTTGAAGCGGTACAGTTTTAAAAAAGGTGAACCTCTTCCTATCAGAAATTTAAAATTTTATTTTCGAAACCCATTAAACGATCGAGATCTGGATGTTTATCAACGCTGTTACACGGGTTATGCATATAACGCTGTGGATATTTTGTACCCAAGCTTTTTATTCGCGGAGATACCGTCATATTTTATGTTTTCAATGTCTAGATTTTTTTTACTGTTAAAAATTTTGTACTGTATATATGGTAATGAGGCATGCTTCATTCTGCTTTGCTGAACTTTTTATGTAGTTTAGATTTCTTGGGGCCATAACACCATCAANGAGGTACGGTAATGAGGCATGCTTCATTCTGCTTTGCTGAACTTTTTATGTAGTTTAGATTTCTTGGGGCCATAACACCATCAAAGTAATGATTTAAGAAAGAATTCCGGTTTGCCTATATGTTTAGTATCGTAGAAGTACACAACTGAAAAGCGCCCTGGCAATGCAGAGAGTTTAACGACTCGACTTTGTGCTGTGTGTGCGTAGCTCAGTGGAGCAGCCTTGTAGACGGCGGGACTGAGGAGAGTGTTTGCCCGCAGGTTCTCGACGAAGGAGTCGGCGACGCACGCCATCGTCGCCGTGCACAACACCGACATCAACGGCCAGACGGTCAAGTGCTCCTGGGGCAAGGAGTCCGGCGACCCCAACAACGCTCAAGCCGCCGGACAGGTGGGTGCGCGCGCAGCTTGGCACGCCCTATCAACCCTTATACAGAAATTACCCCCATTTGTGTCGTAACAGAAGAGTGTCGGAGTCATCATTGAACATTTCCCGTTATAGAAGCATTACATTACACGCTTTTGTGCACATTTTTGTACCTGATTGTTAATAGGTGTTCCTTGGTTGTCACTAATGGTGACATTGAATTAATATTTAAATTGTTGTACTATGAAAATTGTTGCATAAATATGAATTAGTAGCTAGTTCATATATTATGTCTGGAATGATGGGTTAAGTAATTAGCTAAACTTCTATGGCCCCATTTTTTCAATAAATTCCCCCTAAATTTGGATTGGGAAGAACTAAATATAAAACTAAATTTGGCGGGTGACACTAGCTCTTAAGGCTCCCTCCTACAGGTAGCTTTTTCCCGCGTTTGAGATCGAGAAGCGCAGAGCTATTAGGGCGACACTGCTACGCGCGTTAAGTTCGCCATCGCCGCTAGGCGCAGGGCTCTGAACTGGCGTGCAGATTTCTAGTCGCACTGCGGGTACATATGGGACTTTCAGAGGTGACATTATTTTATTGGCAAAAACTTTGTAGGAAGGATCTCTGCAGGGCACTTGAGAAGTTTTGTGTAGTCAAATCATGGTTTCTTTACAATTTTTGAATCTAACATTTGAAAAATCTTCCCATGAAAGACGCGTTCTGTTCGTTTCCTAAAAATATCTCGTAACAAAAGAGTTTTATAATTGTGTTTACATAAAAGTTGTAGATTATTTTTTTAGTTAAATTGATTTTTAACTTATATTCTTTAATTAAAAATAATAATTCGTTAATAATAAATGTAAATAAATACATGGAGTAAAATATGCGTTGGTAATGCCTAGTAAGAAATAGTTCTTATGTAAATTAATATTACACCAAGTGAGCACGAACTCGGTACGATGTCCCTTTGGTGTAATTTTCTATATATAGTTAGGCTTTTTTTGCCTGGAAGTAGAACTTAAGCATAGTTTCAAAAAATTCTGAAGTAACCGTCAGCAGCCTATATCTATCTGATGCATATATTTTGAGATGTAGTGCTCTGAAAAAGCCGTTTTTATTTCTGTCGGAGTACTCTGAAATAATGTTTGTAACGTGCGCGACATTTTGAAAATACTCAACAGCCCTCGTCTGAAGTGCGTGTTCCTTTCGTACATCAGTACATTGGACGCGGGTGNGTTCTTATGTAAATTAATATTACACCAAGTGAGCACGAACTCGGTACGATGTCCCTTTGGTGTAATTTTCTATATTTAGTTAGGCTTTTTTTGCCTGGAAGTAGAACTTGAGCATAGTTTCAAAAAATTCTGAAGTAACCGTGAGCAGCCTATATCTATCTGATGCATATATTTTGAGATGTAGTGCTCTGAAAAAGCCTTTTTATTTCTGTCGGAGTACTCTGAAATAATGTTTGTAACGTGCGTGACATTTTGAAAATACTCAACAGCCCTCGTCTGAAGTGCGTGTTCCTTTCGTACATCAGTACATTGGACGCGGGTGTAATAGTTTCGTGGAAAAGCATATTTTTCAAACGTTCTTCAACGCAGTTCAAGAACTAGGTAGGTGGGAGCCTTAAAACTCGTAGCCTTGTCCTTACCGTAGATGTGGCAACGTCGCAGGCGACACGTGCCGAGGGGGGAGGTCCTTTTGAACGAAGGCCCTGTTGAGATTTGGCCTCACTCGCCGTGTTGAATTCCGGTTTATACTTTATTTCAGTTGTCAGCGAAACCTACTTCTCTGTAAATATATATAATTATTACCTTAAAATAATTTGAAAAACATAGTTCTAAAATTTTTTCAAGTTTCACAACAAGCAGATAACGCGTGGATGGAATTTGGTGCCTACCTTTTAAGGTATTTGCAAAATGTAATTGTGTTGTAATAAGGAATGTTTAGTTATTGTATTGAAAAGAAAGTTATGGCACGTAAATGGTTAATTCAGCATGGTAGATTAGACAGTGCTTTAAATTAGGAGAATGGCTTGCAGTAGAACACTGCACCTGTCTGAACAGTATGCAGATCTCATTAAAAAGTAGTGCGCACACTACAAAAATTTATAGAAAGTACGGTTTATATTTTATTTGAAATAAGAGTGCATATTTTTGTAACCCAAAAAATTTATTAGAATTTACTTATTTAAGTATTGTTAAGGATAAATTATAAATAGTCGGTTTTTAATCAAAACTTAAGCGTATTTATATTCCTGATTCTTCAGTACGCACATTTTGAAAGAACAAACTTTGTCAAGTAGGGCAAACACAATAATTGTAATGTCGCGTATAAGAAAATATATGTAGCAATAATTTTTAATAACTGATTTTACATTCTTTATTAACAGTTATAAAAATGATAACTTTCGTAACTGCTATATATCTATTGTTACAGTTAATTTAAGCGTTATTACTAAAATTTGATTACATAAAACCAGAGTAGTTATTACAATATTCTTGCATTGTGAAGAGAGCGGTGATATACATATATGTTTTGGAAAATGTTATTTCTGAAGCATTCGTAGTGGAAAAAAGATTAAATTTTATTAAAAACAAACAAATTACTGAATTTTAAAATTTTTTACGTAAGTAAGTTCTAGCGAATTATTCAACAGTATTACAATCGCATGCATTCTTCTTTCATATGTAACTTCTCTAGAAATGTTGGTAGTTTGTGTAGAACTGTATTTTTAATAAGCTCTGTATGGCGTGCAGTCAGGATCAGTACTCTTTTGAAAGCCACTCTACTTCCGTGTTAAGCTGGGTTAACATNAGATTAAATTTTATTAAAAACAAACAAATTACTGAATTTTAAAATTTTTTAGGTAAGTAAGTTCTAGCGAATTATTCAACAGTATTACAATCGCATGCATTCTTCTTTCATATGTAACTTCTCTAGAAATGTTGGTAGTTTGTGTAGAACTGTATGTTTAATAAGCTCTGTATGGCGTGCAGTCAGGATCAGTACTCTTTTGAAAGCCACTCTACTTCCGTGTTAAGCTGGGTTAACATGTGAAACCATGACAGTAACCATATAACAGAGGTCGCGTGCGCAAGTATTGGACGCCATGATTTCAAACCTTTGATTCACTGCAGTGCACAGCAAGTCGTGTGCATGAGAGATCCTCACACAATGCATGAAGGAAATGGTTATATGCCATGTATTTTGTAGACGCATTGGGTAACAGCCAATCAGAGCAGAGTACAATACTTTTCGACGAAGTTTTTAGTTTAGCTGTAAATTGAAAGAACTGTGTTGGGTTGCTGCAGAAACGAAGAAATATTAAAAGAGAAAAGTTTAAATGAATGAACAGGTGACAGCGTACTAGCAGAAGTTTTTTTATGTTATCATCATCTTTACGTTCGGAAGACGAGATATTCTAAAAACCAGCAAACTTGCAAAATATTTTAAATGAGACTTATTTTTCAACGTAAAAATATCAAAACCTTATATATCAACATTGCCATCTGACGCGAGACTCGTCGCAAAATTTAATTGGCAAAAAGTAGGGTTGAGGGAATATTGAATTAAACAAAACGATAACGAAAAATTACAACTTCCATTTTCGTTTAGGTAAGAATTTTGGTTGCAGAAATTTGTAACGTAACGGAAATCCTTGATTTTAATGAATATTCGTGTGTTTAATGNAGGAAATGGTTATATGCCATGTATTTTGTAGACGCATTGGGTAACAGCCAATCAGAGCAGAGTACAATACTTTTCGACGAAGTTTTTAGTTTAGCTGTAAATTGAAAGAACTCTGTTGGGTTGCTGCAGAAACGAAGAAATATTAAAAGAGAAAAGTTTAAATGAATGAACAGGTGACAGCGTACTAGCAGAAGTTTTTTTATGTTATCATCATCTTTACGGTCGGAAGAGGAGATATTCTAAAAACCAGCAAACTTGCAAAATATTTTAAATGAGACTTCTTTTTCACCGTAAAAATATCAAAACCTTATATATCAACATTGCCATCTGACGCGAGACTCGTCGCAAAATTTAATTGGCAAAAAGTAGGGTTGAGGGAATATTGAATTAAACAAAACGAGAACGAAAAATTACAACTTCCATTTTCGTTTAGGTAAGAATTTTGGTTGCAGAAATTTGTAACGTAACGGAAATCCTTGATTTTAATGAATATTCGTGTGTTTAATGAATGCTCACAACATAGGAACTTTTATTTGCAAATCATTCGAAATATCGTGGCGGTTCCTTTGATAAGGGGGTAGTCATTCTTTGATTGGTTGCGCGAAACTCGGGGAACTGGCCTTGCATCTGATTGGCTACTGCATGCTGCGGAAGTTTCCATATTGGCTGGGCTGCCGACTGGCGAGTAGTTTACCAGGAGCTGATTGGCGAACGTATTACATGNCATGCTCACAACAAAGGAACTTTTTATCTGCAAATCATTCGAAATATCGTGGTGGTTCCTTTGACAAGGGGGTAGTCATTCTTTGATTGGTTGCGCGAAACTCGGGGAACTGGCCTTGCATCTGATTGGTTACTGCATGCTGCGGAAGTTTCCATATTGGCTGGGCTGCCGACTGGCGAGTAGTTTACCAGGAGCTGATTGGCGAACGTATTACATGCTTCAGCAATATGTTTACGTACGAAAATAATTTGTACCCCAGACGAGGNATTGTACCCCAGACGAGGACGAGCTGGTACTTTCAAGGTATCGCGCAAGGAATAAATATATTTGGAACTATCTTACATCGTTAATGCCCAGACATAAAAGCGAAACTACGATACTATAATGTAAATGTTTAATGCTATTAATAAAATAAAAGTTAAGTACTGATAATAGCAATACAAATATATAAAAATGTGCTTTAAGTTTTGTTGTAATTTTTTTCCAAAATAAGTATTGAGAAATATGAATCTTCGAAAAAATAAACCGGAACTATAAGTTACATGAAATTAAAAATATGGCCTTTGAATGGGAAATTTCCTTCATAAGGACAAATTTCTGAGAATTCAAACTCAGGAATTGGTTGCAGTAGTTTCTACTTCGGATTTTGTAAGAACTTAATTAGTGCGTAGACGTTCAGGAACTATAAAGAAAGTTTTCCAAAGCGGCTGCAGTGTGTTGCAGCCTCTGCTTGTAGCAGCTGGGAAAAACAGTCCATCGCACCCAAGGGTGATTACAAACGTGTATGTGCTAACGTTAGTCGGCACCTAATACAGAAAACGTGCTCAGTTATTACCTGTGGCGTGACAATCCTGAAACGAATGAAGTATGAATGTGCAGAGGTAGTGATGGAAGAAAAAAATCCGTAATTTCAAAATAGCTCCAATAAATCCATCGTAGCATAATGGATATTGAACTAGTCTCTCTGCCTTGCTCTGTATTTATTTGCCTATATCTCTGCTGTTATCTAATTAAACCCAATTGACATTTCCTTCATGTTTGACTTGAAATGACTGAGCTCTGATGCAATTATTAACTACTGAAATTGCAATAACGCATATCAAATAAATTATGAGCCGTTGCGAGTTTGCACGTAACATGTAATGTTTATGCACCAGATACGAATTAACATCGATATAGCTTTACTGCACTACTTTGCGATTATGTAGAATCTGCATTTATGGGGAAAAACGCACCTTAATATTACTGGACATTTGCGTCAAAATTATTTAACATAATCCTAAGCTGCTATATCTATGCTATTAAATTTAATGAGTACTTGATATCACTGAGATTTTTTAGTAAATTAGGTAAAAGAACTTAACAGAATAAACGTAACTCTATTATTTGTTCCATTTTGAGATATTCTGATGCTGAACTATTTACCTACGTGGAAGATAAGCCGTACATTTTATATTAGTGATTTTTAGTGCTATATTTTAGTCGTGTATAATGTAAATATAGTTGTTGAGAGATTTGGGCAACTCTTAACAACGAGGTCTTGAGAGCCGATGAAGGCGAAATAAAGTGTGAATGGAGCAGCACTGGAATGCAAGGGTGGGGGAATCGGGAAATCCCGAGAAAACCCGCTGATCTGCGGCATCGTCCGGCATGATTGCCACTTGCAAAAATCTGCGAGTGGCTTGGCACGGGAATTGAACCCGGTTCACGTTGGTGGGAGGCGAGCAGTCAAACCGCTCAGCCACTGCGGTCCCAAAATATAAATATAGTAAATTCGTCGCATGTTTATTGTAATTAAATATACCTTACTTGAACATATTTAATAACACTTTTGCTATGGCCACTCAATACCATGCGTAAACAGCACCAACACAAATTTGATCAGTACTATTAAATGTATTTTGTATCACTTGATGGTGAGTCATAAACGCGAGTTACTACCTAACATATTCTTCAACTGAAAAGAAATTCTCTCTCTACTCAAATTTTGTCGAAGAATTAATGGACACTTATTGCGACACTCTTTTTCAAAAGTTAGTATTAAATGTATTCTATATACAAACAGATAAAAAAATTCTTAACGTACTTTTACATGCATATCAGTGAAAGTTTATAACAGCTGCATATTTTCAACATTAAATTTTATGTTATTTAATTTTACACAACGTTTCATCAATAAGTGATGTGTCTTAAACAGTTTATTACAGATAAGTCATACAACTGTATTAATTGACGTACGTGGATGTATAAATGCGTGTCCTAGTGTGTAAAACCTGCTGACCATTACGATTGGGCTTTTCTTGCAATTTTAACGTTATTATCAAACGGAAGAAAACGGATCCAAATGATGTGGTTTTCAGGATAAATACAAGNTTTCTTGCAATTTTAACGTTATTATCAAACGGAAGAAAACGGATCCAAATGATGTGGTTTTCAGGATAAATACAAGTTTTTGTCTCTAAGTTCTTGTTAAAATAATATAAACGTTTTGTGTGTCTGTTCTTCTCTTTTGAGGCAATGTTTGCAGATAATACACGCTAGGGGAATACCAAAGCACATTGTTTTGTATCTCCAGTGCCCAACAGTCGTGAACATTAGAGATAAATGCTAGCAGTGATGGCTCCGGAGAGATTGCAAGGAATTTGGCCAAAATACTTTTTCAACGTAGNCATTAGAGATAAATGCTAGCAGTGATGGCTCCGGAGAGATTGCAAGGAATTTGGCCAAAATACTTTTTCAACGTAGGCTAAACTGCAAAAAGAAGTGGCAAAACGTTTTGTCCATCCTTTTCATGGCAATTTATTTTTACTGTCCCTTGAAATATACTTCCCATTTTTAGCCTACTTTCTTTCGGAAAGATAGAATTACGAACTCGTCCGAATGTCCATCAGGATGTTTGTCGCACTTTAACAGATTGTAATAAAATGTTGTAGAAATACGTTGCCATTAACGACCACCACGATGCAACCTTGTATAAAAGCACACATTCTATATTTATAAAACTCTGTAAATTCGAACGTCTGAGTGTAAATCTATCAACCCACGACGTGTGCATCCGCTTATGCGCAAGCCGGTTGTTTCACGCTCGCGTGTCTGTAGTCCGTCATGGATCGGTCAGTATCTGAGCAACAACAGAACGGCCAGGCAATCGCGAGATGGCTGTCTCTTCATCCCTCCCTTCTATTCGATCGTTNGTATCTGAGCAACAACAGAACGGCCAGGCAATCGCGAGATGGCTGTCTCTTCATCCCTCCCTTCTATTCGATCGTCTTCTCTCCCTCCCAAGCCCAGTAATTATCACCCGCACCAAAACCCGGGTGACTAGAAGATACACGCCGCCCAAAGTCGTTTACGGCAAGAGACACTATAAAGTGCGGTAATTACCAAGACATGATTATTATTACTTACACCAATTGTGGTNGTATCTGAGCAACAACAGAACGGCCAGGCAATCGCGAGATGGCTGTCTCTTCATCCCTCCCTTCTATTCGATCGTTTTCTCTCCCTCCCAAGCCCAGTAATTATCACCCGCACCAAAACCCGGGTGACTAGAAGATAAACGCCGCCCAATGTCGTTTACGGCAAGAGACACTATAAAGTGCGGTAATTACCAAGACATGATTATTATTACTTACACCAATTGTGGTNGTCGTTTACGGCAAGAGACACTATAAAGTGCGGTAATTACCAAGACATGATTATTATTACTTACACCAATTGTGGTTATTATGCAGTTGTACTGCACACACTGTTAGTAACAATGTTTATGATTTACGAATACATGTTAAAAATATTTCCAGATCACATTAATTACAAAACGAATGAATTATCTATCATTGTTGTGCTCAAATATAGTTTATACATTAAAGATGNCCAGATCACATTAATTACAAAACGAATGAATTATCTATCATTGTTGTGCTCAAATATAGTTTATACATTAAAGATGTATTACGGAAGTTTTGCACATTTCTACGAGAAAGCTTTGCGGTGTTCTCATATATTGTCAACATTTGTTCATTAATACATTTGGTTCGAATACAATTTAAGTTACTAACGTAATAAACTCTATGAATCAACTTCGTTTCCCCTGCGNCAATTTAAGTTACTAACGTAATGAACTCTATGAATCAACTTCGTTTCCCCTGCGATATTTTTTTGTGTACTATCACCACCGAAAGAATGGCCATTGATCAATTGATTAGAATTTTTACGTGATAAACAGTGATCAAAATTAGCAACAGGCATGGTCGTAAATTGTGAATAAGGGTATCCTACTGATTACCAAAACTATGCTAATATCGGTGAAAATCAGCGCGGTTTTAATTGGTAGCAAACGATCAATCAATTCCTATAAATTATGGCAAACTGGAAGTATTACGGCATGCCATGTAAAGTGATGGTTCCGACACTTATATTCAAAATGGTGGTCATATAAATGTTTTACCTCAGTATACGATATCTACGAAACCATGCACCCTATTTCGACTTACCTTTGTATGCAGGCAGAGTATATTGCAAACATCAAATATTTCTACACAGAACCTCTTTTATTCGTCATTTTATGATACAGCACCACATTAATAAAAAAAATTTTTTATATCATACTTATGGTATAAAACAAACGATGATCATCAAGTGTTGCTTACTAATAGTGATACAGTAGGACAAGTCAAAACTTAGTTTGAAAATGGCATCCATAAAAAAAATTTNAAGTGTTGCTTACTAATAGTGATACAGTAGGACAAGTCAAAACTTAGTTTGAAAATGGCATCCATAAAAAAAATTTACATTAGTATGTTAGATATTAAACAATGTTACCAGTTTCTACCAAACTTTCTTCCTGATAACATTTAGTACGAGGGCAAATCAATAAATAAGTTACACTTCCACGTTATGGACACGTATGAAACCACCTATACATAGGCAACACGGCTATGACAACATACATTGTAAGTTCACTTTTCCACACAGTCCCCAAGAGACTGAAAACATTTCTCGGAACGGTCAATCAACTTTTCGATTCCGGATGCGTAGACATCTCCTCCAGCGCTATGTAACCACCCGGAGACAGCTGCTTTCACCTCCTCATCGTTTAACCGATTGCGTAAAGCAATTAAAGAGAAGCGCCGGTGTGATTTATTTGCATGATAACGCAACACCTCACACGGCCCGCCAAACGTCCGAACTGCTGCAGCGATTCAAGTGGGAGGTATGGCAACATCCTCCATACAGTCCAGACTTAGCGCCATGCGATTTTCATTTTTTCGGTAAGCTGAAAAAGGATTTCGGGTGGACGACGATTCCGAAACGATGAGGAGGTGAAAGCAGATATCTGCATACAGATAGTTTTTAAGCCTCTTTGTACGACAGTGCTACACAAGGAAATATAGCTTTTGTGACATATCTCGAGAACCAATCAAACTCCTATCCCCAAATTTTGCACACAAATAGAGCTATGGTGTGCAATGTATGTAAACTTAGATGATTTAAGTGGCTAAGGCATTTTCAAAATAATATATTCACATATTTCCATTTACTATACGCTTCCTACCAAAAGTTGCACTGGTTACAATGGAAGTTGAGGCTCCGAAGCCTACCTCTATAAAGTAGTTGGTTGCACGCCAGCCGTCGGTACGAAGTGTTTCTTGCCTCGAGTCCCACGTAAGGCGTGTAAGTATTTGTACTTTTCTTAATAGTGCTGTCTTACATATATTTCTGGTACTATCTATAATTACACGTCGTCAACGAAACCTATCATCTAAGATTTTAATAAATTCGTCAAACCTCCATCTATGTAGAGGAAAGTATGCTTATTAGTTACATTGATAATTTCTTGTTAATATTAACATATTTCAAGAATTTGGACNCTCCGCGACATCCATCACCCAGGCCGCCGACCACAAAACCTTTCCACCGCCCCTGGAAAAAAAATTTATATAAAAAGTCCAGGAACAGGTTTTTGAAGTCGAGCTGATCTACCGTTGACTTTGCAAGCTTATAGGCCATTCACCGTTATTCACAATTTTTAGGAACCGCTGATAATGTTCTACTACCAGGATATTTCTCGCCTCATGCAAACAAAGCTTAAACAAGTCTAGAAAATCACACCGAAATTAAACGCACCGCATTCTTGTGCACCTTGTAATAATATTTTGTATAAAATACTATTTTTGACTAGGCACTACGAATGCACATATTTTCTCTCTGTTTTATGTCGTTGTAAGTAGAAATTCAATTGAACCAAAAATAAGGTACTTTTATGTTAGCGTAAGTATAAAACGGTTGTGATACACAGCATATTTACGAAATAACCAAACACACATACATGGAGTGATTTTTCAAATGTTTGATTAAAATAAATGTGTGGAAACCATGAATAGACTATATAACTGAGAACTGTGGAAATCCCCAGGACGCCACGTAGGATGAAAGCGTTTCGCGGTGTTTCAAAAAAGTTAAAAAAAATAATTTTATGACATGAAATTAAAATGAAGTTTGTTTAAATGTTTGTGATCACTCAGTTTCGTTAATGTTGCTTTGGCGACTTGCGTGTAAGAACTATCTTCATTTGGAAGTTCAACTTTTTAAAGAAGTAAGTGGCGCTGAGGAACAAAAGTGTGCTATAAAAACGAATTTAAAGCATTTAAAAAAAAAGTCCTAAAAATTTAAGTANAACAAAAGTGTGCTATAAAAACGAATTTAAAGCATTTAAAAAAAAAGTCCTAAAAATTTAAGTATTGCTTACCCAAATAATTAGTTAGTCGCCTTAAGACCGGGGCGTGCCAGCTATTCCATATTGTGCAAACACTCATTTCGTGTGGCATTTCTTGATACATATTTCTTCTTTGNCGTGCCAGCTATTCCATATTGTGCAAACACTCATTTCGTGTGGCATTTCTTGATACATATTTCTTCTTTGGCATTCACTAAATTTTACACGAATTCATTATACTAATGACGGCTGTAAATTAACGTTAATAGATTGTATAATGAAATGAACGNACTAAATTTTACACGAATTCATTATACTAATGACGGCTGTAAATTAACGTTAATAGATTGTATAATGAAATGAACGAGAGGGGTTTTTCAAAACATATCAATACTCATAAAAAGCAACAAGAGACAGTATATACTTAATGAAGTTTAATTCATTTTGAAATTAAGTTGAAGCTCGAACATTGCTGATAACAAAGTGGCCTCAGCGTTATCTTAATTTGCGAAGCTGCGTTGAAATCAGAGCGACTGACAGATGACACATCACTGGGTTCGACTTCCTCAAGGGTAACGTATTGTTTGGGCGTCTGAGCTGAGGATGGGCTCGACAGGAACTTGTTCCGTTGATAGAGCGGAACTACGCGTTTTTTCGCCTCAGATAGATTCATCTTGGACGCCGGTTTCCCATAGGTATGGCGTGGGTTTCTTCTGGTTACGTATCTTTTTTGGTGGGATTTTGTATCAAGTTAGGTTCATTTTATTTTTATAGCAGATTCCTATTGCGTGGTTTGTCATTGCCTGACGGTTCCCCAACCCTCCCTGGGAGACTACAGAGTACATATATTTAAGTATGTTTAAAATAATGGGAGTTATTAGCTGTAACAGTCAATGCCTGCCCGTAAAATGGCTCCGAGAATACAGAGCTATTTCCTGGTGGTCCCGGAGTCCATGTCAGAAACGTGCAGTATTTTGAGTTGAGCATAGTTGAGATATTTAGGCGGCTCTAACAACGAAGTCTTGAGAGTCGTTTGGGTGAAATGAGGTGAGCATGGAGCAGCACCGGAATACAAANGGAGGGAGGGTTGGTTGTGTGGCGTGACTGCGGTAGGGGGTGAGCGAGCGACGCCAGACCACGCGGAGCCCCTCCACCGATAAGAAGCCCTCCCCCACGTTCGTCAACAGAGGGGAATAAACAGCCGGGGCCTTACACCCCCCAGTCAGAAGGGGGGTAATGCGACAAATTAAATGTCTGGCTGTAGTGCCCGCCGCCCGGCGCCTTCATGCTACAGTCGCATAGCTACGCTCGTCACCGGCCCGCTTCCTCGACAGGACCACCGCAGTAATACTCCACTTATACCTTGCACGAAATGGCCGCGCGAGGTGACGCAGTGTTAACACGCTGGACTCGCGCTCGGGAGGACGCGGGTTCGAGTCTCTGTTTCCCGTGGTTGGCAGATGCCGGGTTCCTTAATATAGGCCAAGGACTCTTTCCCTTCAGATCCTCATCCCCGGACCGCCGAGTCCGTTCTTGATGACCCTGCTTTCGATGAGGTGCTAAGCCATACCTAAGCGTTTTTTGCACACCGGGACTTTACTAGTTTTAAAGGAAACTGTATGGTTCATTTTATTTATGGAATATAATCCTCGCCGAAACATCAATGGACACGCATTGGCTCTGATTCTAATGTTTATTCTAGATAAAAAAACACAAGTATTTATTTTCGAAAAATTGTATTTCTAGTATTAGAAACTCCGTTTTAGGTACGTCGTCAGTTGTACAAACCGTACAACACTAGAAGACATTATACATATAAACTATAAAAAATGTATAATTAACTGAATCTACAACTTAAATATTATAATATTCTATTACTAAACCTGTTCTTACAATATTGGATGATATTCAGCCTACTGTACTTTGTATTTAGTAACTAATTTTACTTAATTTTGTTAAGCATCCTTTACATTAGCTCACGCGCATTGTCAAATGAAACCGTGCTGCACCGTATACTCTGCGATTTTCATGGAGGATTTTTACGTATCGGCATCGTTTACTCGTAGCTCACGTCAAACTTCTAGCGTGACTTGTAATAGTACCTATAGTCTATTCGCGGTTAATTGGGCACATCGGGATAAAAATACTTTTCCTATATCACTGACGGGGGCGGATACAGAAACCCATTAGGATGGGAGGTTGCTTGAGCAGTAGGTCACTGTGTGTTATGATCAAACCACATGCTTACAAGTAAACGTTGAGTTTTAATACTACATTTTGGATAGGCTAACTAACTATGGACTATTATTTTCCTGTTACTATACTAAGTTATGTACTATATTAATACTGCGTTATGAACAGTTTATTCAGTGAAATATAAATCATATAGGAGGCTCTCAAGTCCTCTAATGGTCCTTCCCTTGGACTCGCCCCTCATCACTGCCTAATTTATTGGGCTAAGCTGGCCAGTGTATCTGTTAAAACGTATACTATAGTTAGGGGCAGAGCAGAATGTTCAAATGTTGATTTCAAAAGTGCTTAATTATCAGTGAACAACATATTGTAGTGACAATAATATTATGTTAGTTCATTTAAAGTTATATTAGGTTATGTTGACGTAGATTATGTTATGTTTGGTTATGTTGAGTTAGATCTTCTTTGACCGTGCTCGCTAAGGCGACCAGTTCACTTGATTAGGTGGTTTCGAGCTCGCCTTTAACGGGAGGCCGCGTCGCTTGTAGCCTGTGTACTTAACTAGGCGATGTAGAAACTTATTTTATTGGAAATTACACGAATGGAAGGGCTTGTTTACCGTGCCACTTTTATGCTGATAGGTTTACCGTTAGTAGGTAACTGGTGGCACTTACATGCTCAAATAATNTTGTTTACCGTGCCACTTTTATGCTGATAGGTTTACCGTTAGTAGGTAACTGGTGGCACTTACATGCTCAAATAATCATAACTTACGTCTATGAGCACCTTATAAAACCATGGTTTACCTGATATCAGAGCCCATTACCCGCCGACAGAAGGTGACGTCTTACCCAAATTAGCTACATATGTCGATTCGAGACAATTTGGAGAACACTACAATCATAAGTGTCCCGTCATATTTTAGCATTTTAGTTTTTATTTGTGAGACGTAAAAACCAAAAGTTAACTTTTACGAAATAAAACATGGTATATCATGCCGGTGTGTATCAGCTAGGATGTATAATTGTTCCTGTAAGAAACAACCACTGACAAGAAAGATGAAATTTGCGTTCGCTGACGTTCTCGAAATTCCCCGTATCTGCATATATCAGTGAAAGTAATTCCAATTCATTTATTTTTTCAATCGTAGAAACGGTATTTTGGCTAACAATTTTTATTCAAATTCGAATGGCCACGTTCTGAAATATATTCGTGGAGTTTGATGGCTGTTTATACAAACCTAGATATAAATTAATTTTATTTTCCTCCACATTTTGGAACAAACCCCAATTCTTAAAGAGTTTAACACGAAGTGGAAATCGTTCTATGTAAATTTTAGATTTTCGCCGAGATTTTACTGTACTGAGTATTATTTACTCTACGAAATAATCCTTAAAACTCGAGTATATGTGCAAGACATGGGGAAATAATACTTAAACATAAAATTTAAAACTAACAATGGAAATATTTATAGTGCATAGCTGGATTACTACGAGACTAAAGCAGTATTGACATTCAGTGATGAAAACAAACAATTTGTCGAGCACGTTCACATTTATAANATTACTACGAGACTAAAGCAGTATTGACATTCAGTGATGAAAACAAACAATTTGTCGAGCACGTTCACATTTATAAACGCGACGTTGTTGGACGCTAGCGTCATTACCGCCACGTCGATCGTTCATCTGTAAGAAGCTGGTCAAATATTGCGAGTCACGTTAACAAGCTACCGCTTCGAGCTGTGTGTCCAACTAACAACGAATCCAAACGATACTTGCCACGTCAATCGCCGCTAGCCACCGGCAAACTGCGAGGAAATATTTGTACTTCACAACGACCCGTGATGCATTGCTGTTAAAAACATCATGGCGCATTGCGTACCCACAGACATAGCCCATACCACCATGGGAAGTGAATCGGTCAAAATTTCCATGCAAGAACAGCACACCACCAGCATTACGGGAAGTCACACATGTGCTGAAATGTACGCAGAATAAATATTTTGCTCATTTTATAAATAAATTCTTTGGAAGCTAGTTTCCAAGTGAAANGTGCTGAAATGTACGCAGAATAAATATTTTGCTCATTTTATAAATAAATTCTTTGGAAGCTAGTTTCCAAGTGAAGAATTGTGTCTTTACAACACTTTGTTTTGTGAAACATACAAACATTGTATCTTGAGGACTTTTTGTTAAAATTAAACATTACTTTTACATAATTCGTACAAACATATTATAATATTTATTGTAGTTTACTTGCGTTGTCACAAAAAATATCTTGGCAACTAGTTTCCAAACAACTGTTTGTAAAACTACAAAAATCTTTACAGTATAACGAACGAGTTGGCAAGATTAACGCTGCTTGCGTATTGTACGGAAACATATATGAAACGACAATAAACCATTTGTTTTACTCGGAATNTTGTTTACCGTGCCACTTTTATGCTGATAGGTTTACCGTTAGTAGGTAACTGGTGGCACTTACATGCTCAAATAACCATAACTTACGTCTATGAGCACCTTATAAAACCATGGTTTACCTGATATCAGAGCCCATTACCCGCCGACAGAAGGTGACGTCTTACCCAAATTAGCTACATATGTCGATTCGATACAATTTGGAGAACACTACAATCATAAGTGTCCCGTCATATTTTAGCATTTTAGTTTTTATTTGTGAGACGTAAAAACCAAAAGTTAACTTTTACGAAATAAAACATGGTATATCATGCCGGTGTGTATCAGCTAGGATGTATAATTGTTCCTGTAAGAAACAACCACTGACAAGAAAGATGAAATTTGCGTTCGCTGACGTTCTCGAAATTCCCCGTATCTGCATATATCAGTGAAAGTAATTCCAATTCATTTATTTTTTCAATCGTAGAAACGGTATTTTGGCTAACAATTTTTATTCAAATTCGAATGGCCACGTTCTGAAATATATTCGTGGAGTTTGATGGCTGTTTATACAAACCTAGATATAAATTAATTTTATTTTCCTCCAAATTTAAAACTAACAATGGAAATATTTATAGTGCATAGTTGTATTACTACGAGACTAAAGCAGTATTGACATTCAGTGATGAAAACAAACAATTTGTCGAGCACGTTCACATTTATAAACGCGACGTTGTTGGACGCTAGCGTCATTACCGCCACGTCGATCGTTCATCTGTAAGAAGCTGGTCAAATATTGCGAGTCACGTTAACAAGCTACCGCTTCGAGCTGTGTGTCCAACTAACAACGAATCCAAACGATACCTGCCACGTCAATCGCCGCTAGCCACCGGCAAACTGCGAGGAAATATTTGTACTTCACAACGACCCGTGATGCATTGCTGTTAAAAACATCATGGCGCATTGCGTACCCACAGACATAGCCCATACCACCATGGGAAGTGAATCGGTCAAAATTTCCATGCAAGAACAGCACACCACCAGCATTACGGGAAGTCACACATGTGCTGAAATGTACGCAGAATAAATATTTTGCTCATTTTATAAATAAATTCTTTGGAAGCTAGTTTCCAAGTGAAAAATTGTGTCTTTACAACACTTTGTTTTGTGAAACATACAAACATTGTATCTTGAGGACTTTTTGTTAAAAATAAACATTACTTTTACATAATTCGTACAAACATATTATAATATTTATTGTAGTTTACTTGCGTTGTCACAAAAAATATCTTGGCAACTAGTTTCCAAACAACTGTTTGTAAAACTACAGAAATCTTTACAGTATAACGAACTTGTCGGCAAGATTAACGCTGCTTGCGTATTGTACGGAAACATATATGAAACGACAATAAACCATTTGTTTTACTCGGAATACTCGTAAATATCTGACACGGGATGTGTCTGAAACAACCAGTTCTGACGTCACGACTGCTCATTGCTGGAAATTTTGAATGAATGACTCAAAAATCAGTAGGGAAAATGATTTTCGCGAAAAGGATTCGCGTGCAGGCTAAAAATGCAAAACCTGCTTATATATGTGCATCTTCCCTTTAGTCATTGTTTGTGTGTTTTGTGACAAGATGTTTTCTTATTTCATTGAGCCAATCAGCATTAGGATACTCCGATACTGAAATTTTGTAACTAATGGCCGAACAGATAAAATCATTCAATACAGTAAGTACATTTTAAGAAAATTACCGAAGAAATATTTACAAATAATGAAAAACTTATTTCCATGATAACGAATTATCTTTTGTCCCATAGCACAAGTTCAATATTCATTTAAAATTTTAAATTCTGGAGGTTAAAATATTAAACTTTTTTTTAACGTTTGTAGTACGTTATTAGATACTCTCAGATCATATTTTCTGCTTGAATATTTACTCTATATCACGAAAACTAACAGTCGTCACCATCGTTACATTCATGTTCATCGCGCATAGGCGGAAAGACGTGCGTTGTTTGACTTTCATGGTAAATGTATACTTTGCGGTAGCTAGAAAGATACGCAAAATAAGCTCCAATTAGAAAACATTTGTGTGACATCTGACTGCTAAACGGAGGTTCAGCGCATATCTGGTCGGTGGCTCGGGAAACACAACGGTCTATACGGCACACCCTTATGACATGCGAGTGGCAGATGTGGCATTGTCTCTTACAAACGTTCATTTCATACCACAGCACCATTAATGGTTCCACTCTACATGGCTTGCTTAACGTATCGTGAAAAGCAGCAATTGGTATGAGACAGGTATAAGGACCACGATTGTCGTTACTTCCATCCAACAATTCCAATCTGAGATACACTAATCTTACAACCATTTAAAAAATTCACTTTAATTCATGGTATCAACTGTTACAAATAAGACTATTTTGATACGTGCTGTACTCTAGTCGACAAGACACTTATTTATTTATCATATCCAATGAGCTGTAGGCTCTGTGCTTGGGTATAGCAATACAATAAATGTATAACCTTGAACCATTGCACTATACAGTACCGTCCAAAACTAACATTTCCGTACAAACCGCACACTTTACACTGTGTTTTAATTGGATAAAGTAGGTAGGAATTCGATGTCACGGTACATTAGTATCACACTAAGAAATGGTGGAAAAACATAAAACCTGCTTTCATCAATACAAGTAAAACTGCATACCTATAAGTCAGAGAATATTAATTGAACTTGCTATTTTGACGATGTTAGTGATAGTAACATTTTACGTGTACAGTAAGTGGAATAGCACAAGCATAAATATTTCGGTCAAGGAAAATACTTACAATTACCATTAGTTTTTCGCACCCTGCACTTGTTACCTAATTTGTTACGTAGATTGAAATTAGACTGAAACTGATCCATCAGTCGATAATGTGGCAGATCATTCAAGTTTCAGATGAAAATACTTAAACTCAGTAGATATGTACCATGTTCGCTGGTTGCCATAAGTGTATGTAGGCATATCTTGAGAAGTAGCCTTAGGAGTAAACACTATTCGAACTCTCAGTTTTGAGTCACATAACCCACTTCTACATTTGTCTCAGGGGATATACGTGCACAGAGACGTAATGGCGTTGACGAGATGACCTGGCGTTTCCTTTGATGTGGGTGTACCCATCCGCTGAGTGGCTACGCGATGCTATGAGAACGGGACTTAGTTGTGATTGTCTACCGCATACTGCGAAAGGTTACCTATTGGCAGGTCTGGCGTCTGGCTAGTAGGTTACCAGGCGCTGACGGCGTTCCAACGTTATGCTAGCAAATGAAGCCATTTTGCAGGCGTGTACGACTGAAGTTAGCGGAATAAGCGGCCATTTCACCTGTGTATTCTTAGGTACTCTTTGGCCAAGTCGTGGTACTTGCGAGTATCGGTCTTGTGTCCCGTTGTAACCACAGTCTAAGAGAGCCCACTGTCCTAGGTACAATTCCGGGTAATACGTGGATGTTTTTTTTATATTTATTTCAGTGAGTAGGATACCCACACTTTTATCCTTACAGCATAAATCAAAGGCGTTGGATAAGCAATAATTTTGGAAAGTCAGAATTATCTACTGGTTGGATAGTGGATAGATTTGGGTGGCTCTTATTATCGGGGTCTTCAGAGCCGGTGAGAGAGTAACGAGGAGAGAATGGAGCGGCGCTGGAATGCAAGGACAGATGAAACGGGAGATCCCGAGAAGACCCGCTGACCAGCGACATCCTCCGACACGATTCCCATGTGCGAAAATCCGGGGAGCGACCCCTCCGGGAATCGAAACCGGTACGCCTTGGTGGGAGGACTCTTTGAAATTAATCGTTGTTACTCCCCGAACGACAAATAATTGTTATTTTGGCAAACAAAAATTGATGTAACCTATAATAGCGGTGAAACTACGCAACGATGGCAGCTTGTGGGACAAGTTTAATGTTTTCTAAACGACTCTTACAAAAAGTGACAATCGCGTTCCGTTATCGCAGTCATACGAGCTCTACTGGTTATTTTTTTTCCATCCGCAGGTCTCGTTTTTAGTTTAGCCTCGTTTCCGAGGCGTGGCGTGACGTCGGGGGCATTTGGCGTGCACGAGCACGAGCGCGGCCGCCATTTTGTCCCGCGGTTAGCGGTCCCCGGGTCACGACCCGGCCACGCAAGATTCTTTCCACCCACCGATATCTCCCCGCTTTTGTTTACCCTTACCAGAGCACGGCAGCTCTGATTGCAAGCTGTTGACCGAGTACATGCGAGAGACATACATTAATGGCGTTTGAGGGACCCGCCTATCAGGAGATTATTTCCGCGTTTGAGGCCTAGAAGCGCGGGGGTGATAAGTGCGACACTGCCACACGCGTCAATTGCGCCATCGCCACTACGCGCAAGGTTCCGGAATGTGGTGCAGTTTTCTCGTCGTATTACTTCTATAGTCTATTCACGGTTACTTCCGCTGAAGCCCTGCTTAAGTTATACCTTCAGGACATTCCTCTGCTTCAAGTAAACTACGCTTAACTATGTCTATTAAATTACACCAGAGGGACAACGAACTCGGTTGCATAAGTTAATAGTTTCCGTAAGAACTATTTCTTACTGGGCAATAATACCAACATACGTAATTTATCGGGGCCACGGTGGCCAAGCGGTTAGACTGCTCGCCCCCCCTCCCCATCACGGCGAACCGGGTTTAATCCCCTGCCGTTTCACTCCAGATTTTCACAAGTGGGAATCATGCAGGAATATGCCGCTGGGAGGCGGGTATTCTCGGGGATCTCCCGTTCCCCCCGCCCCTCAATGAAAGATTATAATTTATGTATAAATATAAGTAAAAGTTCAATTTGACTAAAAATGAGTCATTTTTATGTTAACAGACTTATAAAACACTTGTTAAACTTGGCATATTTAGGACTGAACCAAACACGTCATGCATGGGGTGTTTTTTCAAAGATTTGTCTCAAAAAGTGTGAAGAAACCGCGAATAGACCATACCTATAATGCTTTAAGCGGTGACATTATTTTATCTGTGAAAAGTCTGTAAACAAAGTTCAATGCAGGACTCTATATGAGTTTCGCAGGAATTTGCCCAGAATATTTAAAGCTATAACATTCTGAAAATATAGTTTTCCTGCACGTTGCAGAGCTTCAAAATAATGTTTTTAATAAGCGTGATCTCTTGAAAGTATTATTACGGCCTAGTCCGAAGTGTTATTTCTTATCAAGTGTAAACATATTGTCCACACGTGAAGTAGTTTGTTTAAAAAAAACGTGTTTTACAAAATCACTGCAACCCAGTTCGCGCGTCAGGTTGATGGACGCCTTAAGGGATACAAGTCCCCACCATCTTGAATTTATACAAATATTGCCGTAAGCTCGATTTCAAAAGGTTTAACGCAGTTTTCGCGTGGCAAGGGAGAAATAATAGTTTGTCGAATTTTATGTAATTGTTTCAGCTTCACTGTCTTTATCAATTTTTAACTTGTGACGATATTGAGAAAATAAGTAATTATTTCTTGCGAGCGACCATACAAATGGGGTTGGCCGCAATTTTAAAAATTACTTTTAGACCAACTTAAAACATACTCAATCGCCTGTCTAAGATTAACCGAAACAGCTACACAAAAAAAAAAACAGTTTTTTAAAAGACGTACGAAACAAATTTCTTTGAATTGAAAATCCGGAAAATATATTAAAAAGTCTTTAATGCACGTTGTAACGAAAATTTCATAAAGTCAAGAGAATCTCCTTAAGTGGATTTTTCACTCGCTGATAACTTCCACACGAACTGAGCGGACCAGCGCAAACTGCTTGACTATCGTCATTTTCAAAGACACCAACATATACTTGTATTTACCCCCTCCAACCCTCACCTACTATAGCTCGTGGAGCCACGGTGGTGTAGTGGTCAGACTGCTCGCCTCCAACACAGTTCGGATTCAATTCCCGGTGGGGTCAAACAAGGATTTTTGCACGCGGCAATCGTGCTGGACGCTGTCGCTGATAGGAGGGTTTTCTTAGGGATCTCTCATTTACCCCGCCCATGCATTCTGGCGCTGTTCCACGTTTATCTCACTTCACCCTCATCGACTCTCAAGATCTCGCTGTTAAGGTCTTTCATTGATAGCATATTCCAGTAACATGCCATGATCTTCTATCATTAATGAATGAATGTGTATGGTTCAAGGATGTTTTTCGGGGATATGGAAACATGGACTTCTCAAGATTATGTACAAAGATGAAGACAAAGACCCCACGAAAGCAAAATCCTACAGACCGTTAACACTTCTCCCAGTATTAGGGAAAGCGTTGGAATAACTAATAAATATGAGGCTGTTATCGTTCTTAGAGACTACACAAGGATTACTTTACAAACAATATGACTTTCGGAAAGGAAGAGGCACTGAAAGAGCAGTTCTGGACGTTGTCGGGAAAATCAAAACAACGAAGGAAACATATCTACTTGTCATATTCTTTCATATAAGCGGAGCATTTGACAATACTTAGTGGCCTGAGGTGCCCTGGCAACTTAAGAAAAAGAGATGCCCCAGAAATCTCTACGGCATGATAAGATCTTTCTTGGAAGAAAGAGTAAGCATGTATGAAGTTATTGGAGTCTGCATAGAGAAACGATTGTGTAAGTGATGTCCACAGGAATCAGTCCTTGTACCACTGTTGTGGAATACACTCTTTGACACACTGCATCGAGTAAATTTTTCAAAAGGATGGGAAATATTTGCATATGCAGACGAGGCGCTGTCTGTAATCCCAGCGTGGAACTAAAGAGAACTTGAGGCAAAAACAAAAAAAAAAAAAAAAAAAAAAAAAAAAAACAAAGTAGAAGTTAACAATTNGTTTTCTGTCAAGGAAACTAACGCAATTATTATGAAAGAAGGTCTGCAGAGATCACCGATCATAAGATTTAAGGAAAAACCGGTAAAATATAAAAACAACATCAAGTATCTTGTAGTCCTGAGATAGCAAGCTTCAATTTCAAGACCACATTGAATGCATAATGGATAAAGCAGTGAGCCTCTTCACCGAGGTCAAAACAGTATCTACACCATTCTGGGGCTTGGGCTTCAAGGCAATGCATTCACTCTAAAATTGCGTATTCTTAGGTATTGCATTATATGGAGTATCTCTGGTATCCTAATGCCAGATTGGTACACACAAAGAGATAGACAGCAATAACAAACGAATGGCAGGTGAGCATCTTTGGCAAGAAAGAAGGAGAATAGAGAAGCATTCCTTGAAATCTGACAGGAGAAATGGGATAGGTTGGAGAAGAGGAGAGTCACTTAAACACATTTCAAGATATTAAGGAAAGATATCGTCACCATTGGATTACAACTGATTATTATCTTAGTCAGATAATAACAGGACACGGAAACTTTAAAGCCAAGTTACCCACTTCCCGGAATTGACAATAAGTAAAACGGCTATATAAATATTGTAGTGGGAGCGGACCCACTACACAGCCTGAGATAATCCCGAAAAAATAATAGGAAACTTTAAAATGATTTATCAGCATGCTACTGGAGAGTTGCATAGGGAGGGGGTTGGGGCTTGCCCCCCTCTCTGATGAACTGAAGATAACATATGTGGCGACCCGGCAATGAACAAGAAACTGGTGTAATGGAGTAACAAAATCCAAGGCGAGATAACAGGGAAACGAACCAGGTATTATGCAGATAATAATAAAGGAAACGGAATATTATCGAGACAAAATTCATGACTAAAGGACTGACTACAGGGGCATAGGGCACGAAAATACAGGATGAGTATAAAATAAAACCATAATTTTCAAGGTCTATAATATCAAAACCAAATAACCTACAACCTTGATTGACCAATCAAATGAACCGTGGAACCATAAAGTTTGTTTACCATAGGTTCATAAATGTTCAATATGACCACCATGAGCGGCCCGAACGAAATGTAAACGATAATGAAACTCGATCCACTCTCTTGTCTGCATGTCCGGTGTTACGGTTTGGATGGCGTTCGTAACTCTCGTTTTGAGGTGGTGAGGGGGAAGCGAGCTCGCATTCGACACATCAATGTGAAGGAGATGGTTTGATGTTTCCTTTATGTACCCAGAACGCAGAACGAGGTAGACGATGCCTTCAAGTATAGGCTGGTTTTTAGCGATGAAGCGACGTTCCATACAAATGGCAAGGTGAACCGACACAACGTGCGGATATGGGGTCAGGAGCCTCCACATGAAACCACCGAACACGAGCGCGTTCTGCGCTGTATCCAAAGACACTGTTTTCAGTCCTTCCTTTTTTCAAAAGCCCACTGTTACTGGAATCCCTTATTTGGACTTGCTTACAGAGTAGTTGTTTCCTCAGTTAGAAGAGGCGGTGGGTTACTTCATTTTACAGCAGGATGGGGCGTCACCTCATTTGCACCAAGCTGTTTGCGGATACCTGAACGAGACGTTGCCGCAGCGCTGGATTGGTCGAGGAGCAGCTGGTGACCGGCATCTTCATCACTGGCCTCCAAGAAGTCCGGATCTTACCCCGTGCGATTTTTTCTATGGGAGTACATAAAGGATCAAGTGTTTCGTCCACCATCGCCGGCTAACATTGACGACCTCAAAACGATAATTACGGACGCCATCCAAATCATAACACCGGACATGCTGAAAAGAGTTTGAAACGAGTTTATCATCGGGTATATGTCGTTCGGGTCGTTCGTGGTGGTCACATTAAACATTTATTATGATTTGGTAAACAGACGTCATGGTTTCGCGGTTCATTTAATTGGTTAATCAAGGTTGTAGGTTACCTGGTTTTAATATTATAGACCTTCAAAGTTAGGGCATTCTTTTATACATACCTTGTATGTCCGGAGACCCCCCCTCCCCGCTGGACGTCGACACAGAGGGATTGAATCGAACGTATAATTCAGTTAATTAGTCAAGTGGTTAGTGCCGCTATATAATGGCATATACATAAAATAGACGAGATAACGGGAAGTGTGGGTAACTGGATGGATGGCAGGTCAACTGCGCCACACCACTACTCCAGACTACCTGGCTGTAGATTTAATAGAATAAAATCGAAAAGTTGGAAAACTGCGTATTCCCGACAGCATGCCAAAGGCCAAAATAAAAAAAGTGGGAAATTAACAGTAAAAGAAACTCTTATATGCCTGCAATACCCATAAAGGGAACGGGTGGGGGTGATGAGAAAGCGTGTCCCACAGTGCCTCAGCAATAGTAATTTTTTGTTAAATAATTCAGCGATGACACTGTTGGGCCAAATGAACGAACTATTCAATAATCTTACTTATTTGTGTGTAATGAAAAAAATGTATTGAATACTTAATTAGAATCCATAAAATAAATGCCTTTTACGCTCGAGAAACAATTATTTTCATTATAAATAAAACTTATTTTTCCATAAAGATTGCTCTAACATTTTCACTATAGACATTAAATAAAATATTTTCTATTAATTGGCAGTAACATAACCTTCGAGAATTAAATACTGTTCACACCATTGCGCTAATCGTGACAGTCTGCAGCAGGCAGTTTTAACAGTAACGAGTCCTCTTCTAACAACGAGGTCTAAACGGAGTAACGGTGGAATGGAAGAGTGATGAAAAGGGCAGTACCCGGAGAAGTCACTGCTGAACTATAACTTATGCCACATTTCCTACACGGGGAAGTGGGGTTGGACCCAGCTGAGGATCCAACCAAGATCGCCTCGATGGGAAGCTGGTTCGTTAGCCACACAAACACGGCACTGCTGCGGGCTTCACCATGCTGGTGATCGAGCTCCGTGATTAAGCAACAGAGTAGATAAGTGTACAGAAACGAAATGATGTAGGGGTTCCTTTGATGTGGGCGTGCCAATTCTCTGGTTGTCTGCGCGGAGCTTTGCCAACGGACCTCGTGTCTCATTGACTACTGCACACTGCAAAGTTAAGTTCTCATGTCTTATAATTACGCAAAGAGAGTAAAGACGACTGGATCTGCTGATTAAACTGGTCACTGAACCACTAAGTTACGTACATCCTACAAATAATCATTAGAGTTCTGCTTCATGATCAAGATGCCTGAGTGAGCAAGGCACAAGAATCCGTTTCAGACACCCCGAACGTTCCTGATGTCTTATCTAATATTTTTGACGAAACTTTTTTATGAAACTAAATAATCACATAAATTCTTTTTTAATATTTGATATTGAAGCATTTTTTTAATCCTTTAATTTTTAGTATTATTATGAAGGAAAACATGCGCCAGAACATAATTAGATATTTCCCGATATTTTCAGTAATAAGTGGCATCAAATCTGCCGATACGCACGATAAACTGTCAATAGCATTGCCACAATAAGAAACTTGAGATAGTATATGTATACATATATAAAGGTTGTTTCAGTCCAAATGGTACAAACCTTTCGGGACGTTTCTTTATGCAAAATTAGGACAAAACATAATACGTGATTACTAAGGAAGGTACGCACCCGTAATGCAAGAGGTTTGGGAATGCTTTTGTGGACATAAATAAGTATAGCAATAATGTACGGGTACGTTCTCAGTTTCCGATTTTCCGTTAAATGACAAAATTTTCCATTACCGGAATTAAGTTTATAAATAAATGAACTTAATTCTGGAAACGACAAATTCTAGTTATATATATATATATATGATTGGGTATGTTGTCAATATATCATTTTCCGTTAAATAAAAAATGTTTGTTACTGCCGGAATGAAGTTTAATTTAATGAAATTAAGTTTTGCAAGTGATGTTTTCAAGCAATGTTTGCCGTCGGTTCTAGCTCAGCCATTATCATGGTGGTTACTCTGTCTTAGTATCACTGGTAAAATTAAGAAGTTTACTGATGGGGAAAAATTATAAAATTTAGATATTGCATCCTGGAATAAGGAATGACACTCTCACCTTGAACAGTTTGTCCTCGTGCTGCACTAAACGTCTAACACGCAGCTAGCTCAAAAATTACGCGCGTTAAAAAAATCTCGGCGACGAAGCACAAAAATCTAATATACACTGGTCGCAACTAAAACTTAAACTCTAAATCACGCGAAAATCCGTAAAAAGAGGCTTTCCGCTTCATTTTCCCTCAGAAAATGGCCATCGAAACGTAAAGCACATGTTCGGCGCGTACAAGTGTCGAACACGAAATCCACACCAACGGAAATAAAATCTACTATAAATAAGGTAGTTCACTATCTACGACGATCGAGAACAAACGAAACAGGAAGGAGTTGCGGAATACGTGCGAACACCACGGCTAAGATATCGTTATTCTTGAAAGAAAGACATAGTGATATCGAGCTGTAGGCATGATTAGCAACTAAAGTATAGTTTATTGAGGCTCGGGCACAGCTTACTTGTAATGACAATTAACGGCATTGTTAGCTTTTCACTGAAGAAGACGCTGCCACGGACGTTTTTAATGCTCAGTTCAGTTCTTGCCCATCAATGTTCATATCACAAAGTACACGCACGTCCAAGTGCCTAAAATTAATTCACTGACATTCAGTCTTTCAAGCCCATCTTTTCTAATTTAACAGGACTAATTGGAAACTGCGCCAAAATGCCCACTAAACACAAATAAACTAGGATGTACAGCACACAACGTAGTACAAATGTGAGAAAATGTACAATAGAATTGTGAAAAGTTCGTGTTTACTAGTCAGCATACACGTTCCAAAATTTTTCAACATATCTTTAACGACGTTATAATAATGTAAAACATCTGGGAAGCTGCATGCGACAATTAAATAGTAAAAAATATAAATAAATGTTTGTTTCCCGTCATTTACCGACGTATGGAAAGCGGGCTGGGATAGGGAGCCTACGTCACCACAGATGCGAGCAACAAATGTGAAAGAATAACCAAACACTGCCGGTAGTACGGAAAAAAACACCAGAGGAGAAACTGAAATCACGAAATTCTAGAAAGCCTTGCGAATATGATAATTTAGGAGAGAACACGCGAAAGAAATTGGTATCAGAACCAGGCGATGGAGGCAGGGGCGCAGAAGTTGGTCTCACTGCACCTCACGACTCGTATTTTGTAACCGGAGGTTAGGCTGCGATAAAACTATACCTTCATCAGGGACAGAATACTAACGAAGCGCCGACCAACTGTCTGAACGAGTTCGTGTAAAGTCTGCAGCCTGCGTAGGCAATGCAAAACTAGACGCTTGTTAACTTAGTTGTGTTCCACAGCCCGATGGTAGAGGTCGCTAATTTCTAACTAAGAGATTCGGATTCGTATAGCTGATAAGGTATAAATACCTTAAATCAAGTTAGTTTAGTATTCAAACTAAACCTCTATCAGCCTGCCAGCACAAAGCACAGAACTCAGGAACTGTTATTTAATGATTGTCCAATCACACTATTAGCAAACGTCAGACTGCAAAAGTGAAGTGGCCGCTTCAGATTAACAGTTATGTTGTTATCTAGTTTTCGTATTTATAATTTTTAGGGTTACATATAAGCACCCATTTTCGTCACAATGTATGACAATATTTTTATAAAAGAAAATGTATGTCCATTTTACTTTGCGTGTATTCAGAATCTTAACCGAACCTTGACAGTTTTTTTGTTATCGGAATATGTCATTCAGTGTAGCCTTACGCGTTTATTTCGAGGACTGAACGACATGCAAATGAAAGTGTATAATGACGGCGGTATCAGAACTGGCGGCAACAATGGAAGCAGAGCCCGATCATAAAATACGAAACAAAGCTATTTTGTCCCCTCTGCCAAACCTCCACCCTGCAGCCACATTAGTGGCCGCCGACACACAGGGGGAAAGAGCCCCGGCAGGATGGCGAGGGGGAGGGAAGGATGAAAGGGGGCGACTGTATTTGCATCCAAATTAGCATGGCCACGGCATCGACGGAAATAATGTATGACGCTCATACTTCAAAGCGGATAATGGTGGATTGCGGCTGTTCCGAACGGGATAGCNGGAGGTCTCGGACACAAGAACCGGCTATACGGGAACTGCAATCATGATCCAGCCAGGGCAGGAGGATAGAAAGGGAGGCGGATAGGGACAGAGAGGGAAAAAAAAATAAATATATACATTACGAAACGCAATCTCCAGGACGCAACTGAAAATATCTGGAGCACGCTCGTCACAAAGACGGTGTCTTTCATCCACCCGAAACAAAATTTTTTTTTTCGAGGGAAGTCTCCGCGAGACAAAACTACAAAACGTCACTGCCGCAAGGAATTTTCCCTTTGGACGAACTGCCAGATGTATTTACACGTGCTGAAACGAGCAGCGTTTAAGAGGGATCACTGCAGGTATTTATTAAATTTGCGCCACAATGTGCATTACTAATTTTACAAAATTTTATTTTACGGACTAACAGGAAGTATGACATCCTGTATAGATTGTAGTTTCCGAATTCTTTATTGCTTGACTANATTTTATTTTACGGACTAACAGGAAGTATGACATCCTGTATAGATTGTAGTTTCCGAATTCTTTATTGCTTGACTACTGTTGCTGGCACGATTTCTGTAATCACACGAAATAAGTTATCACTAGGGACCTCAGAAATTAGTATTAAAGTCAATTCACGGTTACTTCCAACTTTTCTGAAGTCCTGCTACAGTTCTTCTTCCAGGATATTCCTCCGCCTTATGCAAACAAAGAGAACAACAATTCACCGCATTTGTGCACACTCATNAGTTCTTCTTCCAGGATATTCCTCCGCCTTATGCAAACAAAGAGAACAACAATTCACCGCATTTGTGCACACTCATTATAATACTTTTTTTTTCATAAGAACTATTTCTTACTCGGTGTTACCAACATAGCCATTTTCCCACTGTTTTATTCATGTTCACTATAAATTAAATATTATAATTTGTAGATAAAATATAAATACAATTTCACTTTAACCAAAAATAAGGTACTTTTATGTTATTTTATGTTAAAATAAGTATAAAACGTTTTGACACCTAACATAATTAGTAAACAGCCAAAATATTCCCTACATAAGGCGATTTTACTATGGTTTGATTTAGAAAGTGTGAATAAACCGAGAATAGGCTATGTCTGGCTATATATTTAGACTTCATCGTCCTACATACATTCGTTTCGGTGTTGTATGCTTATTTTCTTCTATAAACGCGACAACCCACATTACATTTCGATACGATGAGACGTGAATGTTCTAGCTTGTCGTTATTTTTTCCGATTGTTTCACACCCTAAAGGACTTGTAAAACCAACTCTAGTTAATGACAAGGACAATAAAAACGCACGTGTGGTTGAAGTCTATACTGCCGGCAGATAATTACGCGAACTTTTTCACGCCTCCGGTTATCAATTGTTTCTTCTCGCAGATTACAGTAAAAAATTGATAAAGGCAGTGGAGCTGTAAAAATCACAATGAAGTTTAAAAAAATATTAGGCCTCTTTATTTATACTCTGCCAAGATTTAAATTTCGACGAAATTTTTGAGCTGGAACTGATAAACCCAAGCCGTACGATGTCGACCACGCTTAAATGCTACACGATAAGCGAGGTTACCGCAAGCCTGTTTTATTTATCTATTGACTAGCGAACCGGCCCGGCTTCGCCCGGGTACAATTGAGTTTTACAGTGGTACACTAATAAATAAATTGGGAAAAGACAATTCATTTATGTGAAAAAAATTTATAAAATTACGCTATGTTGGCCTAGGTTTTTAACTGATTACGGCAACCCAAAAGGAAGGAAATATTTTTTACCCGATAGCCAAGAAGCAGGGTAATGTTTTTGGAGTGTACCTGTGTAACTATCGCGTAGTTACCTTATTTCCGCTTTCCAGCGTCTATATATGAAAATCAAATCGTGAGTTTCATCAATTAGTAGCTTTACCGAAGTACTTCTTTTTGCGCTTGGCTGAGGGATTGTAATCATTCACCAAAGTAAAGCCACGTTCCCAGTGCCACACATTTGGATGGGCGACCGTTTACTGGCATAACATCTGAGCGCTTCCGGGCTTCAGAGGACACGTTAAATATTCGGTCCCGGTTGTTATCGATTGATAGCAGTCGTTAGCCATTTCAGAGATCCTTGGGCAGCCTAATAAACTCTGATACCAGATGAAAAAAATATTTCGGTCACATTCCCAGCCGTTGCAGAATTACGTTTTGTTGTTAATCCACAGGACCCGTATAAAAAGTACCCTATGTCCTATTCCAGGACCTTAAGAACCTACATACCAAATTTCATCAAAATCCGTTCAGCCGTTATGGAGCTGACTGGTAACAAACATACGCACACATACACAAACTTTCGCATTTATAATATCAGTAGGATTTCATCGGACTCTTGCTGCGTTACATTGTGTTACAAATGCATATACATGCTCGGAATATGGTAATAATTTACATGTTTTGCATGTAATCACGTAAAATGAAAACACCTGTTATTTTACTCTGAAAATAGTTTGACTCTTTTTTTATACGCGGAGTTGTGTTATTTTATTTTACCCGTATATTTAGTCACAGTTTTAAACTTGCACATAAAAGGAAGCACGCAGGTGCTCTAAATCTACCGATAAATATTATTGCTCCTTTATATTTGGTTGCAAATACTCGCCAAATAGCTTTCTCTCCTCAAAAAATATATTTCGATGTTTCGTTATAATATTCGATCGCATCACTTTAACATCGACGTGTGGCTGGCAGAAGTTGTCAATAACCAAAGTTAAAAAATTTATACCGGTTCGGCGTTATTACACTGGTTTATAGCACAAATTCTACTTTTTATATGCGAAATGCTCAATATGACATTCAAGGACAGGTGTTTCTTCGACAGTGTTTAACACTTCGTGACAAAGGTTTTATCAGCGCATTTATCTATACCAGGTAAATCGCCCGCGCATATTTTTCCATATATATATATGCACCCCGCCGCACACAATACTATCTATCTACAAAACATCTCCTCCGCTGTAACATAATTGTATCTTGTGTAGCCGAGTCGCGTGCCATGTACGTATTCGTTACGGCGTCTCGTATGTTAGCTGAAAATTCGACGCCGTTATCAGCCTGCACCAATCAGCGACGCGAAAATAGAGAATCGCTACAAAACAGTACGCGCGCATTGATTCCTTTTCATCAGTACAGTAAACTGTGACAGAATTTTCATATCACGTGTACAAACACAATGGCTCGAAGCGAGGCAGATGTGTGTTACTATGGACGCAACCGTCACGTACCGACGTATTCGGTACACATCGCAATAATCTGTTTCGACACAATAAACGGATGTGCATTCTTTGATAAATGACTGCTTCTCAACGCATTGCTGTCATAAAATCATCCGTTCACCGCTTACTGTACTGACGGCATCGAATCAACGCGCACCTGGTGTTCTGCTTCGATTGATGTTTTGTTAGATGGGTTATATTGTGTGCGGGTTGCATAGACGCGGAAAAAATTGGCGCGGGCGACTCACACGGTATAATCATTTATTTATAGCCAATATTGCAGTTACGTAGACCAATAATTTTAAAAGTGCGATGTTATCCACGATATTATATAAATAAATGCCAAGCAGCACGGTCTATCGAGGACTGCTGCGACCAAAATTATTTAATAGCGCAAATGTTTAAGATCTATCTACCTTCATGTTAACAGTAGAAGTATGTGCGAATACATCAGTACGTGGTCACCAACCAACGAGTGGTTTGGGATGAATGACAACATTTTTTTCGGGGAAAGCAAAATGATTTACAAACCTGAACATTTCAATGACGAAACAGTTTTAATGATGCCTTTACAAACTCAGACGTCGTGTGTCTCACAGTGGTATCGTTAAATTTCTTTGCAGTAAATAAGTATAATCAAATGTGGATTTTTCCGTTGTTATGAACTTCAGATAAGCGAAGTTTCCTTGTCGTGAAAATCACCTTAATAATTGCCTCCTTAGTTTAAACGACTGCACGAATGTTACTGTCAGTGTTGAACGCATGATGCCACTGAAACCGGTCAGAAACCAGCAACCAGCCGAAATGCGCAACCGCAAACTGCAGCGAAACTTAATTGTAATGTTAATTTTATTAGTTAAATTGTGCTAAGTAAGTCACTCTAAACGTATCCTGTGATCTCAGGCAGCTATTCTGAGAAAGCAGGAAAATGCTTTCAGTAACATTCAAGAGGGAANAGTAATGTTAATTTTATTAGTTAAATTGTGCTAAGTAAGTCTCTAAACGTATCCTGTGATCTCAGGCAGCTATTCTGAGAAAGCAGGAAAATGCTTTCAGTAACATTCAAGAGGGAACATCATGTCCGTTTGGGATTTCATTTTTACAAATATTTGTTATGAAGCTCAACTACCAGGCATTAAAAATCAAAGCTTGACATGACACAGAGTACTACTAAACCTACGTACTTAAGTTTGTACGGTTTCAGATAAATATTCATCTGCCCTTGTGGGACAGAAATTATTACATAGAGAGGGAACCTTTGATTGCGGTAACAAATGTAAAACGAATTACACTAAAAAAAATTAGTTGAATTTCAAAATAACTTTCAAGGTGTTCCCTGTGCCTTGGCAAGCTTGATTTTCAAACCCTAAATCTGAAAATTAAGCTATGGAGGAATATAAGTAAATCTAATATGGCGGGGATATCTCTCCATTTAACTCGCTAGTGCCAATACAAACCAAGAGTATTAGTAACAGACTGCTTGGCACAACAGCGTATGAATTGCTGAGTTAAATAATTTTGTTATATCAATAGTGAAGTTGTTTGAATTTGCTTATGCTGGAGCGAACCTGAGCAGTCTCCTTTTTCCCACTCCCAAATTCCGGACAGAATATTTAACGATGCCATAGATGTGGTGTTGACTAACAAGTCGTGAAGCCAACAGAAAACCTGAATTTNCCGGACAGAATATTTAACGATGCCATAGATGTGGTGTTGACTAACAAGTCGTGAAGCCAACAGAAAACCTGAATTTCACTGAACCACAGGTGATATGAGTGACTTAGGATGTCAGAAGGACATATCAGATACATCTAGAGCACTATACCGGGCTGCTGACGAGATCAGTTACCAAGAGAGTTTTCGTGACTGATCAAACGCATCTTGATCCATCCCTCATAGGAACCGAATCGTGGTATGAACCCGGGATGAGCACTCTGTGTTAAATACTAAAGCTCACTTAGCTCCACTTTATATTTATGTTTGCAGACGCGAGTATATGTTTTTAGTAATTGTTATTTTTTTCCTTAATAAAACTCAATGATAAAATAAAGACGGTTTCGCGTACTCGTTGAAAACACTCTCACCATAAGTGTTTATTGTATACAAAATAACATTCCATACAAGCATGATGTGTTTGTCAGTCAAATCCCTCCTTTTCAATATCCCGTTCCAAAAGATAAAATATGTTTGAATCGGCACGTCTCTTTTTGAAAAGAACTAATGGTTGTCTTGTTATGATTATTTTAGCCCTGGCATTCTTGAAGCAGGATAGCATGCACAGGAAGAGTGTAAGTCCACATAACCAATGTCTCAAGTGCTGAGATAATGGTGTGAATTTATGTTGATAAAACCCTCTAAATAAAATAAAAAACTTGAACTATTATAGGGCGGGCTGAAACCCTTGCAAATAAACTTGGTGTAATCGATGCCCAAGTCGGCTATATCATGGCACTAAGGTTCCCAAACGATTAGTGCGAGTTTTAGTCGGTTTAGACATTCCTTACGATGAGATAAAAGAGGTATGCTCAAGGTCTTTGGATCAAAAATTTGGGTTTATCACAATAAATGCGAATAAGTAAATAATCATGCCAAATACAGATATAATATTAAAAGCTTTATAATGGTGTGAACACTCGAACGGCTGTTGGCACAGTTGTGTAGACCATTGAATTGCTAAGCGGTAAGTTTGCCACTTGACTTGAATATGCCTTGGCGAGCAAGCTTGCCGTGTCATATGTCATACAAGCTTTATTCAAGCCAAATTTCTGACGACTGGCACATATACTTGCAGCTTGCCAATGCATGGTTACAGCAAGTGTAATAGATCAAGCTTGTTCCAAGCTTCAAGCGTAGAGACTAGTTAGCTTGATTCAACCTTANTGGTTACAGCAAGTGTAATAGATCAAGCTTGTTCCAAGCTTCAAGCGTAGAGACTAGTTAGCTTGATTCAACCTTACTGGCTTGCACAAAAAACTGCCTGCAAGCTAACACGCTTATCATCTCATGATTACACAGTAAAGAATTTCGGTACTTGATATAAACAAAACATTTTCTTGTAACTNTAACACGCTTATCATCTCATGATTACACAGTAAAGAATTTCGGTACTTGATATAAACAAAACATTTTCTTGTAACTCTACAGCTGAAATGTTTTAATTTCCTGTAGGCCTACTATGTTTTAGAAAACAAACAAAGTTTTTATATAACTCATTATTTGTAATAAACTTCAAGTCTACAGCACATGCTTGTAAAATTCAACATTAGTTTTTACATATTCCATACTAAGATTTAGTGAAATTTAGTGTGATTTATTTGTAGTGTTACAAAAAAATGTTTGGCAACTAGAGTATCCAAGTAATTCCTTTTAAAAATAGAAAATAATTTATATAGTTTATGCAGTCGGGGTGTTAAAGGTTGTTCACGGTAAACTGAGCACTTCTGAAAGCCCTGCTTAAGATCTACTTGCTTGCACATTGTGTATTCCCCTACCTTATGTACAATTAACATTGGATGGGCCTGGTCACTTTATAAATAAGTGTGTCAAGTGAAACTGTAGAATTATTAGGAATATATATATATATTACAAAGTTTTATATTCTTGCACTTATACCCATTAGGAAAAAATCATTAAGCAAAATAATTCAATACAGTAGTCGCAAATGTTTACCTAACTGTTTTAATCCGACGTTGAGACATTGAATACTTTCTCTTCGTCGTTACCAACTTTACTGGTGCATACCAGTCAGTGAACCCGTTAATGTGCTTGCAAATAGAAGTAGTGACACTTCATATGTACATTTAAAAAGTGCTCAAAGAGTAGTGAACAACCTGTCAGTTATGATTATTTTAGTCGTAGCGTTTGAAAACAGAATGATATACCCAGGAAGTACGTAAACAACCTTATTGGACTGGATGGCCAAGTCGGCTAAACTGCGATACGTTTGAAGTGCGCTGTGTGCGTGAGGTGTGGCATGTGGTGGTGTTCGCAGCCGCTGACAGGGGCGCAGTTCCCGTACGCGTACGGCCAGCAGATGGGCTACTGGTACCCGCAGAGCTACCCCACCACGGCGGCGACGGCGGCGGCGGCCCAGATGCAGGGCCAGTTCCTGCAGGGCATGCAGGGATACACCTACGGCCAGTTCGGCTACCAGCAGGGCTACATGGGGTGAGTTGCTGACAAGGCGAAACACGTCGGCCGC
The DNA here is from genome assembly GCA_002778355.1 of Clitarchus hookeri. NCBI lineage: Eukaryota > Metazoa > Arthropoda > Insecta > Phasmatodea > Phasmatidae > Clitarchus > Clitarchus hookeri. Next base: position 287,629 of record NQII01000599.1, read on the forward strand.
ACTCGCAGATGTACTCGTCGTTACTTACTGCTCTCTTGAAGCCCTGCTCAAGTTATACTCCTAGGCAATCCCTCCGCCTCGTTCAAACAATGCTCGACTAAGTTTAGAAATTACACCGCTAGGACAACACACTACATTTGTGCGCACTCTGTTGGTCACATTTTGCATGATAACTACTTATTACTATGCGCTTCCTCTTCTCTCTGTTTTTATACATGTTCACCATAAATGAAATATTATAATTTATAAATACAATACAAGTTCGCGTTCAATTTTACAATAAACAACATATTTTAATGTTAACATAAGTATAAAACGTTTGCGTTATATGAAATATTTAAAAAAACAACCAAACATATTATACATGCTGTCATTATTTGTAAGGTTTGATTAGAAAGGGTGAGACACTGCGAATATATATTATAGTGTAAGCTTGCAGCAAGCTTCACTCTAAGAAATTATTCGCAAGTTTGCCAAATCAGCATATACATTAAGTGAGAAATTGAGAATGTTAAGCGTATCATCCCTCCCCCCCTCCGACATCACACGGCAATTTAACAGTGACGCTTCTAGATTTTCTAAGGAAAGAGTCAAAAGCTTAAGGTAGTTCCTTACTTTGTATAATAGAGACGCTGAACACTCCTATGTTTGGTATTATTCCCATGCAATGCATGACTTGAACACTTCCATAACAGTTCAGAAAGTTTACTAGGATTTTTGTTACAGTTTTGCCATTTGGCTTGAATTTTCCTTACCGAGAACACTTGCCATATCATGTGTAATTCAAGCTTGTTTCAAGCAAAATTTCAAATGACTGGCACAAACATCTTCATGCCAAGCTTCCTGATAACTTGAATTATGCTTAAAGCTTTCCAAAGCAATCTTACGGCAAATTTAGCAAATCAAGCTTCCTTAATACTATGGTAAGACTAATTTGCTTGATTCAAACTTGATTCAAACTTACTAGCTTGTTCAGCAAGCGTTTAGACTTTTACCAAAGCTTGAATCAAGTCGATTATGCTAACGGGGATGACATTGGGCATTGGAACACGCAGCTATCTTCCATCTTGGATTGCATCATAATATTGCCGCCTGATGGTCCAAAATTTCCATTTTTTTATGCTCAAAATATTTAGTTTTTCCTTCAAAATATCCTTTATCTCGCCCAAAATTTCTCCTTTACGTGGAATTTTCCCTAAATCCCCTGAACGTGTATAAAGATGCTCGCTGTTCAATGCGGAAGAATGGTTGCTCAGTGCGGTGCAAAGCCACACAGATCTTGAATAATTGTCGCCACTATGAGCAACCACTGATCCACATTGAGCAGAGAACATACTGTGATTATTATATATAATTTCAGGGATTTTTGGAATGTTATGAACAAAAAAAATAATTTTTTTTCTGCGAAATGAGAAATTTTCAAGGATAAACGAGACATTTTGAGAGAAAAACGGGGAATATTGAACCGTCAGGTTGCAATCTTGTGACGTAATTTAACATGGCGGACGGCTCTGGTGCCGGGTGCAATTGCGCCCGATCTTTCTTTTTTATACTTCTGATGCCTTTCATCGTGACACCTCCCTCGTTGAGCCCCAATTGCATCTTGATAGCAATCCAGTATCTATGTAGGAATTTGGTGGGAAATGGGGCGTTGAAATTAAAACTCGATCCTTACCTTCTACTTAATTTTTCATACGAAACGCTGTAGAAGACGAAATTCAATTTTAAAGATAATTCAATACTCGTGGTTTACCTAGNCTTAATTTTTCATACGAAACGCTGTAGAAGACGAAATTCAATTTTAAAGATAATTCAATACTCGTGGTTTACCTAGGCTTTCCAGCTACGATCCGTGGTCGCCAAAGATAGTGGGTGAAGGGAGATGGAGACAGAGGGAACAGCGGCGAAATTCCAGAGTGTAGGAAACGGGATTACCCTGAGAAAAAAAAACCGCCAGCCGACGGAAACATCCACCGCACTCTAAAATTCGAAGCGATCCTGCCAAGAAACGAGCGTTGAATGCCTTGGCGAAAGACCGTTGCGCTACTAGCAGCATGATGTAAATGTTATTTGTTGCACTAGCCGTTCTGTATTGGCTTAAGAAACAAACAATGCTATTTCTACTCGCCGAATTGGCAGCCGCCGTTGGCCAAGAAAGTATAAATGCAGTATAGTGAGCAGACAGGTTTAACCAAAATACCTAACTTAAATGCCTTGCACTTTTTTTGTGAAACAAAGTTTTCACGACGCTAAACAATGTAACTACTGTAGAACCAGTTTTTTCGATTTAATATTAAGTTATGGTGTTGGGACGATGTGCTTCGTTTTGCTTTCTTGGGAGGTGATGATGTGTAATCCTTGTAATCGTGGAAATTATTTTTGTTTGAAAGGTCTTCCAGGCATGAGTTGTCCGTGAAATACATATTTGCACAACAACGTTTCCAGATTTTCGGAAGTATAATGATTAAAAATAATATTGCTATGATATATGTTTTTCAAAACTGAAAATGACATTTTCAGGTAGGTAGAATTGTGACTTCATTCTCACTCAATAATACTACAAATATGACACAGAACCACTGTTTAAAAATGAGTTCTTTAATGATGATCTATGTACAACACTGTTTCAATGCGAAAACAATAATATTCCTTCATTNTATGATATATGTTTTTCAAAACTGAAAATGACATTTTCAGGTAGGTAGAATTGTGACTTCATTCTCACTCAATAATACTACAAATATGACACAGAACCGCTGTTTAAAAATGAGTTCTTTAATGATGATCTATGTACAACACTGTTTCAATGCGAAAACAATAATATTCCTTCATTTTACCCATATTTATGGCATATTAAATTTCTTCTGGTTACTGAATGCTCAATATCCCACCTAGGCGGATATTCGAACATCAAAGTGTTGGCCGTGCACCTCGGTGCATAACGAATATTAATGTGTTATCATAAATTGATCTTTCTGAATAAAATAAAATGTTTCACTTTTATTATCAAATTACCCGTTGTATAATAATAATTTTTAAAATGTTTGTGTATGCGGGAATTTAATTATTATAATTATTATTAAGTAATTTTGGCCCTAACCAAGCCGGAATAAGTACTGGAAATATTTATCCAGCAGTATCATATCAGCCCAGAGTTAATTGTCCAGTAAACATTTCATTAAGACGAGCTTTTCATGTTAAACTGTTGTAGTCACTCCTTAATATATTTTTATGGCACAGTGTTACTGTAGCGTTTGCAATTTTGTGCCACCTGTTGTTGGTAACAAATTATAATAGTGACACCATGCGCTCGGCAATCGGATTGTATTGTTACAGTACTGTGCGAATTATCATTTGTGCTTATTACAGAGCGAGAAATTCGACAAACAAAACTGTTGCTGTGTGGTAACCACTGGAAAAGAGTCGCTTGGAAGTTTAACAGCAAGCAAAACAAGCACTTGAAACTAATGCATTCGATTTTGGCATTGAGGTGGTTGTGTGCAAATAACTGAAATTTAAAATTAGCCATATCTGTGTACTTCCGTGCAGAAAATATGTATTCATGGCGCTAACAGCTGTATGTAGCTCCATTGTATTTTTGATTTTACGTTGTGGTTCAGTTTCGTACTACACGTTGGACGCGCACGAAATGCATTCGCGAGGCAAATACGCTAGTGTAACTTTAGTTAGTCAAATTATTTCAGAATTTCCTGAAAGTTACAAATAACGGGTTATTTTCTCCTGTGAACACACACACAACGTTTTATACACGCTTGGCGCATATTTATAGTATATATTTAAAGTTTTTTTCCTTCAGAAATTATGACAATAAACAAACTTGCTGTTTATTGATTACGAATTTTGCAAACAGTTCAAAATATAATAAGTAGTAAAACCATCACTAAATAACTTGTGATTTTGAAGTGATATTCACCTTTTCAACAGCGCAGAGTTACGCAATCCTTTGATTAAGAAGATCTTTTCCGGTTCAGTTAATTTGGTCTTTTTTTCACGTCAACGTTTATATGGTTTCAAAGGATCATGTTATGTAATATCTTATCAACATATTATCTATTCCGCTCAAAAATAAATGTTGATTGAATAAATATCAGATTTCACTTTAGCGCAATTTTTTTTTCATTCATCCTGCCATTTCAGTTTGGAGTGCATCCGAGCTCATTTTGACTCGTGGAACTTTGACAATTTTAAATAAATCCCTAATATGAATAGATACGGCGAAGTCGATGATATAGAGATGAAAATGTATTAGAGACGGCTTTATTTACCAGCGTAAACGCATACATTGCTGACGTTCTATAATAGAAAATACATTCGTTGTACACGTCGAAATTTTATCATGGTGGCATTACTACTTTTATATGCGACATTTCTGATAATAGGAAATAAAAACAGAAAATTGAGTCAACGACATTTTTTTTAAATTTCACTTATGTTCTTCACAGTACAGATCGCAAACTCTGGCAAAAACTTTTTCTGACAATACAACTTAATTGTACAGCTTACATTTTCCTTACAATATTCATAAAGTTGTGTTATCTGTAAAACCTGAAGAGGCTTTAAAAGAGTTTCCCTAAATATCAAATATATTTCGTTATCGGCGTTTTTTTTCATTGTGCCACACAGAAACAGTGATTATGTAAACGGTTTCAGGTGATGCCAAATATTATATTTTATATTAAGTCTGAAGTTATGCAGCTTATTTTGTAAAAAAAAGTTAGAAAAAGTAGTCTTTTTATCAACGAAACTTAAATCTACATAACAAAGGATTTCTTTGTTGAGCTTAAATATATCGCTCAAGTTACAATGGAAGTTAATCTCCTAATTAACGGCTAGATTAATAATACTTTGGAATATTTGGTTTTAGCTATTTTTGCAGAAATAATGTATAACTATATAATTGTTTAGCCAATCAAAGAAGCTGGACGACCCTACAGTGCTTTGGATTGTATCTTGTCTCGAAATCTTTTCGCGAAATATCACTGCCCCAACGTATGTGCAGGTATATCAGTGACATATTAAAAGGTTGAATTCAAAAGGATTTACTTCACCGTGCGCAGCCTTTACATAGCTAAATGGTCAGCAGCAGGAACGAAAGATCACTGGTGTTCACATCACAGCGTGTGGTTATGGGTGGGTGGCTGTAACGTATCGCCTCCGGGAGCGCTGAGTGGACATGACCGTAAACGTAAAATATCTTGATTCGTCATAACAGTCTAGGTTATAGCTAAACTGCCAAGATTTGGTTACCGAAAGCAGAAGAATATGAAAGAATTGAGAAAAAGAAATCATGATATGGAGAGAGACATAAAGACAATTCCAAGTCACACCAAATGCCAGTATTTGTATGGGAACTCAACGTTAATCCTTGTTATCTTGTTAATCAGGAAGTTTGTGGAATTATATTAGACGCTCCTAGCAACTATTCTCCCACTCGACACGCTTCTCTTAACTGCCAACTAATAAATATAAAAAAAATATCAATATTATATAAAGATATTGTAAGTTAACTATTTAAAAATATGGAATGTGCTATTAAGATTACCTTTAAGTGACTTATTATAGATCTATTCTGCAAACTACCACGTCTAACAAATAACAGTAAGGGAACACTCCAGTGAAATACCTATAACTCTGTACCAAGCTACTAAAGATGTAATACAAAGATGCAGAAATAAATTTAGCATCGTTGTTCACTTTTAGTAATTTACAAGTAGAATTATTTGGGAGGATCTTGGCCAGTACACTTTCCTGTGTATAACTGCATTGCAAGTCGGAATTCCATATGGTTGATGCACAATCCATAGCACTTAGATGTGGAACACCTCACTCTGTCATTCCGGTTGAGCGGCTGCCATATTAGTGTGCAATGACCTTGAAAGTAACAAATTTCTGACGTTGAATTTTTTATCTGGTTCTTCTCAGTCACTACAAAATCTAACAATTCTCGAATACTAAAATATGTAGGGGAGCTAGGGGCTAGTTGTAACAGGGGTAAGTAGTAACAGCTAAATTACTCGGCAGTTTGCAACATTTATGTTTAGAAGTAACACTCAACGTGACCCTTATAACGACCTCTATTACGCAACCACAGTCAGTGTCGCTCGGGACGGCGCAGCGAGCAGTAGTGAGCAGGTCCACCATTTTGACCAGGTAACGGAAAAATATAATCTCGTAAACTTTGATTTTAGGTGTGATTACGGATATGTTTGAACTATGTGTTTATATTTTCATATCGTCAATATATTGAGCTTCCAAATTTTATGAATATTTATCTTACAATCTCTTTTAAATATATATATATAAAAAATTATATCCAAAAACGTCCTATGGGGCAATTTGTAACAATATCTCGGGGCATGTTGTAACGTGTTACAACTTGCCCCTTGTGGTTTTAATTCCTTTGGCTAAACTTTTTGCCTTGAATGTAAATATGACAATGACTATATTTTCTTGTTTAAGAATGAGGAATTATGAACGAAAGTCCGAAAGAACAACGAAAAGTCAAGGTGTATACGAGCAGGCTGCCAAAGACGTCTTAGAAAATAAGACAAAGATTCGAAATCTGCTTTATTTTGGGTATGTCAAACCAAGACTAGTATTCACACCTGAAAAAGAAGAGAAAATAGCCTCGTATTTGCTGGGATGATCTGATATCTACTTCGGATTGCTTCCGTTAGAAGTAAGAAAGCTCGCTTTTCAATGCGCTGTATCAACTGGTGCCAAAAATATCCCTCATTCATGGCACAAAAATTAAATGGCTGTTCCAGATTGGTTTACTTAATTCATGGAGAGAAATCCAAAACTGTCTCTCAGGACGCCAGAGGCTACACATTTAAGCAGAGCAACTTCTTTCAACAAGACGAATTTAGAGATTTTTTTCAAAAGTATGTAGAGATTCTTCAAAAACACAATCTTGCAGCCTCTCGCATTTGGAACATAGATGAAACAGGCATAACAACCGTGCATAAACCGAAAAAAAAACAGTCGCTGCACGTGGTTTTAAACACGTTGGTGCGATTACGTCAGCTGAAAGAGGAACGCTGTTGACACTTGCTTTCCTATACGTAAGAGCCGCAGGCAATAGCGTTCCACCAATGTTCGTGTTCCCGATAATCCGGTACACGGATAATTTTATCTAAAGTGGTCCACCAGATTGCATTGGAGCTGGAAATTCTTCAGGCTGGATAACCGAAAAAGAATTTGTAAAATTCATTGACCATTTCATCCAACATGTGAAACCTACCGAAGATCAGCCAGTCCTTATTTTGCTCGACAATCACAGCTCATATGTCAACATTGAAGTAGTAAGGAAGGCAAATGAAAATCACGTTATCATGCTTTCCTTTCCGCCGCATGGCTCCCACAAATTGCAACCTTTGGATGTGGAAGTTTATGGTCAATTTAAAAACTACTTGAACAGATCACAGACTGCCTGGATGTCTGACAATCCTGGAAAAACTCTTACTATATATGATATTCTTGCCATAGTGAAAGATAGTATTCCACTGGCTATGAACCCTGCCAATATCATGAGTGGATTTAAAGCAACTGGTATTTGGCCTTAAAATAGTTAACTAGCTTATACATTATAAAATAAGTCACACCAAATGTCTAAAAGGTAATGTTGAGTTTTACATCAAATAAAACAGACATATTATGATAAACAAATATATAATCTAAACATACACTTTTCTATAATTAAGAAATAAATAAAACATTAAAAAATATCACCATTTTCTCAAAAAATGTTACAACTAGCCCCTAGCTCCCCTACCACAAATTCGAAGAGCTCCGAAATAGAAGTAATTCTTCCCTTCCTTTGCAATTATTGATAGACATGTGTCATTTACAATCTCGCTTGTTCAATTAAAATTTCGTTGCCATTGATTTTCTAAATAACATCGAAAATTATTTTATTTAACTTCCTTCATTGTGTTTTATTCGGCATTTTTGTCAACTTTAAATTTGTTGACGTTTTTAATTTTGGTTTTAAAATATTTTAATAAATATGTAATTCTATAAGAATTGTAATAAATAACTTTTTTACACAGGATTGACGCGTGGCGTAATTAGGAGTATTAAGAGAGCGGCGCTGTCACCAA